>JANAVB010000397.1:9421961-9588089 GCA_029216955.1 Iris pallida
CGACGAGCTGTGATAATAATAACCATGCACGTAGCGTACGTACCTCCATGCAACTGGTCAACATAGGGCTCCCTAGCTACTAACTACACAAAAGCATAGTGCTGTCTGCCTGGTGCTTTGACCTAGGTTTAGGTTCCATAAGGTTGATCATTTGGAAAGAGTCTATCGTACAACTTTCTTTATACCATTTAAGAGCATCTCCAACTCTATTGTGACTTTGGAAAAAAGTTGTTGCCACATAGAAATGACAAAATTTTATTCAAAAGTTCTTCTCTAATGCAATTGTCAAGTCAATTGTGAAGCTTATGTGACAAAATTAAAGAAGACATTGTGAAGTTGATTGTCTTGTTCTAGACAATGCACTTGACAATGTCTTCTCTTCCATGTCATCAATTATGAATAAAAAATATTAGAAAAAAGAAAGATGAGTAGTTGTCTTAAAAGTTGCCTTGGAAGTTGGAAAAAATACTTTTTATTGTCTTTTCAATACTTTTGCATTGGAGAGAGTTTTTCTATCTCATTGACTTTTGAGATATAATTTTGCCACATAACAAGACATTGTCTTGTGACTCATGCCACATAGGAGCCACCTAAGACTCACAACACTTAACAAGACAATAGGGTTGGAGATGCTCTAAAAGCTTGCCCAATGCCATAGGCAGCTCTATATAGGAGTGAAGTTTTTCTTTTAGATAATCATGGCAGTGATGAGTGGATTCTATGTAAGCTTATACTACATCGTTTGTATGATCGTTAGTAATTGTATGGCCATATTTTAGGTTACCAAAAGCTTGATCGATATATTTGGATGGTTGTCACGTATCTAGGACATATAGTGTAATAGTGTGTAATTTGAATTTTTTTTTTTTCATTTTTAGAAAGTTTATGAGCATAATATCACTACCAAATTAAGACATTAATGGAGCTTTAAAACGTTACTAATATGTCAAAAAAACGTCGTTAAAAAATTGGCAACGCCTTTTGCGACGTTTTCGTGTAGCCGCATATTATTCATGACTGCTAACGAAAAAATGTCATTATTTGTCGCGACCTCTAGCGACAAATATACGTCGCTAATAACTTTGAAATTAGCAACGTTTAGCGACAAATGTCGCTACATCAGCGACGCTACATTTGTTGCTAAACATCACAAAGTAGCGACCAAATGAGCAAAATTTGTCATGTCAGCATATTAGCGACGTTCCGCGACGACGTTGCGACGTCTAAGGTACAGAATAGCGACGTTCTGATGCAAGTTATCGACGCTTACTTGTGTCGCTGAATGTCGTTAAACATCACTAATCTAATAAAAAAAATAAAAAATATGAAGTTTGTAAAATAGTTTCCAAAATAATATCCTACATTTTACCAATTCATTCATATATTTTATGTAAATTTTTTGTGTTGAATTTTCTGGGTTCGCCGACCCCTTCGGTGGAACACTCAACATCGATAATTATGCATGCATTTAAATGAATAATAATAAAAAAATTTAGAAAATAACACATTACCATTACAAACTAAGTCTCAAAAATACATACATAACTTTTGAAATAAATATCTAGGCTAATACGCAAACAATCTCAATAAACTTAAAAGATCCAAGATTATGGACTAATACACAAACAAACTGTCCTAACTAGGACTGCTGCTGATTTGGAGGAGGAGGACTATCACGACGGCATGCTTGGGCTATGAGAAGGTCATACTCCTTTTGTGAAATCGTCATCGATGCCGATGGAGGTGAAGTTAGGGGAGGCAGTGTCATTATTGGAGTCGGTGTCCATGCAGACACACCGAAATGACGTATCTGCTCCAATGCTACCAGTCGAGCGTTGTATGAATCTATAGTAGATATCATCATTGATATGCTCTAAGACAAGTTATCATGCATGCATCCTCGCTAGGGACTCACCTAGTGCCACTGAGTCCGAACAGCTCTGTAATGCCACACTTCGTCTCTGGCTCAGAGTCGTGAGCTCTATAATTTTTTGCTCGAATGTATCAAATCATGCGGTGATTGTCGGATCGTACGTTTGTGGTTGAGATTGGGCCTGCTTCATAATCCTCCGCAGTAACTCCTCGTACAAACACGCAACCTGACGGACTACGGTCTCCATGACTCGGGCCGACTCTTGCAAGGGCCATAGGGAACGCATACTAGTAGAGAGAGCCCTGGAGGACTGCATTGCAACAAGGCGTCATAGGATCATGTACCGTATACGCACCTCTTTGAAGGCCACCAACGACGGTCATCCAGCTCGTCCACCGACGGAGCTGGGGGGCTACAAAAAGTATCAGCCTCTCCCTCGGTATGTGCACTAGCAATCATCCGCTCACAGAGCGTATGATACTCATCCTAGAAAAGTACACATATCTTGATAAGCGCACTTCTGATTAGCTACATGTCTAAGGTACTTATTACTAACTACATGGATATTTAGTTGCATATTTTTCAAGTTACATAAAAATTAAAAAAACATAAAATAATACTTACAAAGCTCTGCGTGGTCCTCTCATCGATGAGGTTTCCATCCTAATGATGGGTGGCTAGGAAGACAGTGTCACTTCCATTTTTCGTTATACATATTTTTAGGATACGTGCACGAAATTCTGACTTTTGTCAGGTACCTGTAACACCTACTTTTCTAAAATAAGGATAATTTTAAAATTTTATAATTATAATTATTTAATAATGATATTTAAATTATGTTATAATTTTTTGGTGATTTTTAATCAATTTTAAACTATTTAAAATATTGAAATATGATTTTGATGGTTAACTAGTGTAACCCTAGAATTGCTAAGCTGGAGACTAACTATGACCAAGGGAGCCTAGTCATGTGATTATGATGACTAATTACAATTTTTTAGTCTAAGGATATTTTGGTCATTTTGATAATTTTGAGAAATTGTAAATTATATTAATTAAATATGTGCTAGTTAATTATTTGAGACTTGACCTAGAAGTTTAGCCTAATCTAGATTAATCATGAGAATTAGATGATGATTAGAACCTTCCTACTAAGTACCAAGATTGGCAATATCTAGATATTTCTAAGTAGGATATTTTTTCCTTAGGATATTTGTAAAAAGAAAGCCTTAGGACTAATTGAACCAATAGGAGGACTTGAAATTGGGTGGAGAAGCCTTAGCCACTCATCTACATCTAAATCTAACCCTAATTCCCGCAGCCACAACATAGTATCCCCCCTATAAGTATGCTCCTATGTTGTTATTGCCTCTTTTAACACCTACTAAGAAACCCTAACTTGTTCTTCCCCAAATTCCTTCCCCTTTATCCAAATTGAGTCAAATCAATGCATCATCATCCCCAACAGTAGAGGATGCTAAGGGAGGCTAGCTAGCAAGGATTCGAAGTGAATTGACCATTTCATTTGGAGAAGAACAACTTCCCTTTTTTATTTTTTATTGAGATTTTCTCTCAAAAGGTAATTGCCATAAAACCTATTTAAATTTTAGTTTCTTTCCATAGATGCATTTATTTAGGGTTCTCCTAGGTGTAGCCCAAATTTGGTAGGAATTCGTGTCCATTAGGTGTCCATATCGGACACGTATCAGTCCCTATAAACCTGTGTTCGATGAAATGCCACTTAGAAATAAATATTTATAATTTTCAAAACTAATTACATAGGTTTGTAGCTAATTAGGTGTATATTGCATTTCAAGTTGACTGAGTTGAATTTTATGTCGATTTTGTGTCCAAAATTGGACTGGACACGTTGCACGACACAGTCGCACGGGTGCCCTCACTACAGTAAAAAAAGGGATTTAGAAACAGTTTTTATATGTTTCTAATATTTTTAGAAACATACCAACCGTTCCTAAAAGTGGCGTTGCAATATTTGGAACAGTTATAAAGCGTTCCTATATTTAGTCCGGAACAGTTATCAGATGTTCCTAAAATTAGATTCTGGAACATATATAATGTGTTCCTAAATTATTTTTGGAACGCCATTGAACCGTTTCCAAATGTCATTTTGAAACGCTTTATGATAGTTCCTAAACGTCATTTGCAACACTTGTGTATTATTCTCATCGCTAATTTTGAAACGCTTTATTGACGTTCATGTGTATTTTTTAATTTCAATTTCGTGTTCCAATATTTTAGTTTGAACTACAAATGATGATTCCTAAACTGACCATTGAAATACATAATAAGAGATTTTTTTACACATTCCTTGAATCAACATCCAAAGAGCTCCATTAAATTAACAAAACATGTCAACTTCATATAAACAACTAATAAACATCCAAAATTAATCTTTATAAGATGTTATCAAAAGTATGTAAGTAAAAAAAATACAAATAATATATGCAATCTAGCTAGACAACACATAAAATATATTGTTTGGCAGTCAACGACGAAAGGTGTGAGATAACTTCAGTATCAGAACAGGTGCTGCTCCTCCGTAATCATATGTAGTATAGCTCTTGTTAACTAAGCCATGAAAAGGAAGATTGTTGGCATAGTTTGATATGTAGTCATCGGAGTTCAATAAAATCAATGATCATGTAAGTAGATTGGCATGCTCCTCCAAAAAATTTGGTAGCAGATCTCCGACAAGTACCTTCATGATAAACGAAATCTCCTTCAATTAAAGGGTCCATATACACTTGCATCAATCAATATCAACTTTGCAACCTATTGAAAGCAAAAGAGGGAAAATTAAAGCCATTCATCTTGAATATGACCTTATGTTGTATCCATACATAATACAATTTGAACTTTGAATATAGGGAGAGCAGATAAACTAGTCCTTTTTATTTGCATATTCTCATAGGATTCCTTATAGAATGTAAGTTCCACTATTTATACTAAAAAATACTAAGAAAAACTCTCTGCATCTTTACTTAATAACAATTACAGTTATATCGACAATCTTTTCTAGTTAATTTCTTTTGTTTTGTCCGACAATCCATGTTTTAGAGAAAGAAGAGAGAAACCTGATATGTTTGAGTGTCACCTGATTTCGGCAGAGAAGTGCTCTTGGTATTTGTTGTTGCTCTTGTTTTGTCAGAACTTTTCTTCTTCCAAGGCCTACTTCTTGTCCATTTTCAATTATATAACCTACAAAAGTAGATAAAAGTCGCATGATCACAATACAAGAAATAAATATCACATAGAAGATACTTATAAGAGAAAGGTCCATGTCTGATCAATATGAGGCTTTCAATCATATAATGCTTCCCTAGTTCCTAGGTGAGAGAATATGAAAATGTAAAGAAAAATGCTAAAGCATGGAACTGATACTCGTGAACTTGAGGTTTCTACATTTATCCTTGTGATCCTATAGACAGTCTCTGTAAATTTACATTTGTGTATATTTTGTATATCCGCAAGCCCTCTATATGTCAGCTATCTAATTATTCTAATTTACTTGGCCAACAGTTTGAGAGGGATGGCCTGAATTTCCAACCTTATCATTCTTGACCTTTGCCATGGATTACCACCATAGGTAGATTACCAGAGTAGAGGATCACAAAAAGGAATGGAAATCCGGTAAAAAGTGAGTTTTGAGGGAGAGTTTGTTTTGTAACATGGCTGAGCTCTCACTAAGAATATAAATGTAGAAGCACATCAAGAGGAGGAATCAGGAGTATGACCAAAAATAACCTTATACTTGCCCATTTTCTTTGACTTATTAGTTGAAAACCCCAAGCTCACGCAATACTGTATACCTTCAGGGCCCCCAACCAAATTTGAGAAACTGTAAAACTAAAACCAAATGGAGACAATTCGGATTGCAAAACTTAATTAACCTCCACACTTCTCAAAGCTCCCCCAACCAAATTTTAGAAGCTGTAAAACTAAAACCACATGGAGAAAGTTCATATTATAGGTCTCTTAGCTACCCATTGGAAAACAACAGTAAACAAGTAACATACCGCATCTACAATCACTTCGAGCTTTGAATGCAGTTTGTATTGTCTTGCCTTTCCAGCTTCTCTTGTTGAATTATCTTCTAAAGGAAAGATCTGCAGAAAAATACCAAAAATGGGTTTGGCATAGGGCATAAAATTTTGGAATATTGAAATTGTTTATCTACAAGAATTATAATATATCTAGAAATACCAAAAAATGAGTAAAAAAGATCAAAATAATAAAACATAAGCTAAGAATATGATTTATAATCCAGGTGGCAGCCCCACCATTAAGTAAGTTGCTTACATACTATTTTTTAAGAATCATAAAAGTCCCAAGGCTAAAACATTTCAAAAACAAAAAAGTGGCAACTAGTTGCTTATCAAAAACAAATAAGGTCTCAAATAATGACCAGTCAGAAGTCAAAATAGATATGTAGGAACACAAAACATGAAAAAGAAAAGGTGATAAAGATTTTTAAAAAGAATTGAAGGAATATCTTGATCTGGGGTTGGTGACGCCTCGATCTAGCATGACTAAGGGGGACATCAATTCCTTGAACAAAGAGGGGGAAGAAGAGGATTTGATGTTTGCAGTCGTACAAGGTGAATAACTAATGAGAGGGTTTTGCTCATAGTTACTATGATGAGTTAATTAGTTGTACCCCCTATGGTTTGTACGCATTTTGGTAACTGTCTTCGTTGTTTAAAAAATAAAGAACACCCCCCTGAATGCTTAATTTTTCACTCACTTTCTTCTATGCACCAGGGGGTACAACTAATTAAACTCTATAAACCAGGGGGATATTCTTTGTTTTTAAAAACAACTGGGACAGTTACCAAAATACGAACAAACCATAGGGGGGTACAACTAATTAACTATACTATGATCCATCTTACACCCTAAAATTGTGATATGGATCTTCCGATCAGGATCGCGGTTCTTTCTACGATGGGGTCGTATGGTTCGCGATTTGGATCCCTACATTTAACGATCCAAAGGGATGTAAAGTAGATCAACTCTAGGTGTCTTGTATTAACTGGACATTTTGTCCGTTTGTTATGATTTTGCTTTTAACATTTCATTATTTTCATGTGTTATCAATTTTAGATGTCTTGTATTAGAATCTTAGTTGTGCTCTATGTTCTAGTCATGTTTGTGTCTGATCAATTAACCAATGTAGTGAACCGTAAAATTGTAAGTAATATGTTAAGAATTCATATTCTGATGTTTTGCCTTGTACTTTTCTTACTCAAGTCAGCAATCAAAGTAGCTAATTTGTTTACGAAATAGTATTAATGAACCAAGTAAACATTAAAACGTACCACTCTCCAATATGACGATCCAACCAAACCTACCCCCATCAAACCATCGTATTAAATTAGTAACCTTCCTCGTACCCGATCTCACACGGGGATCCAAGACGTGGTACCATATTCCTGGTATCTATGGTTTTGCTATAACTTAGGAACTTAAGTCTCAGGTGGTCAGCGGGTAACTAGGCCCTTCATTGTTATAAACCACAATCCCCAAAAAAGATGACTCCTATAGGACGTTAAAAACATATCCCTTGTGTAAAAAATGTACACTCCAACTTCTTAGGCCTTTGGTTTAATTAAACAAGTCTAGTAACTTTTTTGGCATGCCCTGTCTTGGAATGTTCCCCGATACGAGTCCCATGTGGGGCTTTTAAAAAAAATGCTTACAACAAATAGACTCATCCATCCTTTCTCTTGAAAAATGTTCTTCTATTGTAATAGAAGGAAAATAAAATTCACTTCTAAGCATTTACTGAACAAAGCATCATCTACATATAATATACAAATGAAAATTAGTGTACTTTGCAGTTCATGCCTGCTCCTCTTCTTTAGACATGTGCTAGCTAAGTGATGTCCGAATGGCTCTTGTGCATGAAGCTAGTTCTCTTCTAAAACTATCATCATTTTGCACGTTTGAACTCAACAAGTTAAACAATCGGTCAAAAAGGGCACTCTCCCCTGCTAAAGAGAATATGTCTGTGCCACATTCTTAACCCTTATGTCAAGGGCTGGAAAGATGACCTGTAATTTGGAGGAAAAATAATCATAAATTCTAGACTTTGAATATATGATAAACAACAACAAAAATATACCATCTCTTCACTTTTTGGTAACATAAACCACTAAAAGAGTCACTCGTGGACTCCAATCATTTCTGTCCACACCAGGTTAATTTTCCTATATCACAACCAGGGTCACAAAGAATGGATAACTATATTAACTTTTAATTAAATAACATATTATTACAAATACATAAATAAATATGCCTCCATTTTGGTTTCCAAGGCATATAAAATCCTCTTTGTGTGTGTGTGCGCCAAGGTAATTATTCCAAAAGTTTGGATCCTATGTTGTACCATGTAAGCATTTCACAATGCCAAACAACAAAATCCATGCCACCAACAAACGCCACTAGTAGTGCCTCACTTTGCGTCGCCCACATAATAAAATGTTACTAAACGATCATGCTCAAATCCAGAAAGCACAAAGTCCATATAGTTGAATGAATTCCCTTGAGAATCATTTTCATTCCAAAGATAAATTAGTAGGCCTGATCTGTTAAACTCTTCTAAACACTCATTTCGCCCAAAAACAGATCCATCTTCGATTAACAGAGTAAGAAAGATAATGGATGAAGCTAAATCCTTGCTCTTAGCAAGTTCAATCATAGCATAAAGAATCCCAACAAAAAAAAACATAGATCTCTCAATCAATTTGAGTCCAACATAATGGAGGCATATTTTTCTATCATTTTTTTGATAGATTCAAAGCTGAAGACTTATGTCATCAATAATTGTTGAAAATGCCTCATCCGTAGCAAACGTCAGCTTTGTATATCTTTTGAGGAACAAATGTATCTCATTTACTCACTAACTACTATAACAATACCAAACTTTATTCTAGTTAGCAGAAATACTATTATAAATAAACATTAAAATCCACCAAAAAAGGCAAAAATTATGAGAAATCTTGATAATGCCTAACCTAAATTGCATAAAAAAATGAAAAAAAATAAAGAAGGAAGGGAGAGGGAACAAAAAGAGAGAGTGTAAGTAGGCATAAATGGCACATTGAAGTGCTAGGCACGGTGTGGCGCAATCGAGGCAACGCATCATGGCACGAGGTGTGGTGCTTCATCAAGGCGCAAAAATTCCTTATTTGACAACTTGTTATCTGTTGAAGGATTCTAGTTGTTTCCCCTTCATTTGCAAAGTTTTTCTATTTTTCTGGTTTCTTTTTCTTATCTCTTTACCTTACATTTTCCACAGATTATCCTCCAATAGTGAAAATTTATAGCCAAAGTAAGTTAGTTCTTCTTTTATTTTTGCTTATTTCCAACTCTCTCCACATCAAACCATTCGGCTTGAGCACTGCCAATGTCTTCCAATAACCCTTTTCTTGGGGTGAGTTTATCTAAAAAATTACAAAAAAATTTCAAACTTTTCCATTTCGATTTGTAAGAGCTGTGGCATTTTTTTATTTTTTCATTATTCATAACAAAGAAGAAAAAAATGATAGATGAGAGAAAAACCAAAAACCTCCATCAAAAAGCCAATTTATGAGATGTTGAATTGGAATGCAAGAGCTTGGGATGGACGTAAGCCTGGTCGAAGTCACCCAATTCCAGTTCCTTGACGAAAAAGAGGAGAGATAGTACAAGTATGATGTTAATTAGAATTATTTATTAGAGAAAGAAAAAGAAATTATAAAGGGGAGAGAGAGGAATGAGACCTTCGAGGGAGCGAGAGATGGTGGAGATGTCGTACGAGCCCGCATGCCAGAAGTTGCGGCAGTCGAGTGCGTTTGCCTCTGCCGATGGCATGGTTTGGTGGATGCCCCGATGAAAAGTTGGGAGGGCTATTGCAGGCTACAACACCATGGGTTTTCTTAAACCATTAGCTAGACCCTCATCTCTCTCTATCTCTTTCTCTATCTATTTTATATGTATAGATAGAAACACCAGAAAAGAAAGAAAGATCCACTATCGAGTTGGTTCCCGTACATTATTTCGAAACCCTAACCCTAGGTTGTTGTCAAGAAAAGGAGAGAGAGAATGACTCACATGTAACAACAAAGAGTAAAGGAGAGAGGGGTGTGGAAGGCCAGCGACGGTGGGGAGATATGAAGACGACAACGTCGATCGGGGGCTTTTGCGAGCCAGAAAGAACGTACAAGATTAGAAAGAAAGACGAGAAACATTTGTAACATTTTTTTATCAATCACAAGAGCAGCACGTTTGGTTTTAACAAATATTAAAACGTTTTTGAGCCGTTCCGAGAAATATAATACGTAGTTAATTTTTGAAAAAAATAATTTTAGGAACATTTAATCATTTTGGAACAAATAAAATTTATTCTAGAACCTAGAAACACTTATATACCGTTTCAAAGTCCAAAATATCAAATGTTTCTAAATATCTTTTTTGGTGTAGTGCCTGCTGCTCGAAGTGGAATTCTTCGTGTCCGTGTCACTTGGACATGCGACACTTGGCATGTAGCTTGGGGACGTGACTGACATGTCAGCCCCCAAGTGCCATGTCACTTCGCCTTGTGTCGGACTCAAATTTTGAGCCGTACTGATTCATGCGCTGTGCTGACATGCGAAATTTTGCGTGTGATAGGCATTTTGTGTCGCACGGACACGTGCCGAGAGACTCTCGTGTCATGTCGAATGTGTAGCCCTAGTGCTGGACTACGTTTGGACACAAGCACGAGACGTGTCATGGCTCGTGTCGTGTCAACGAGGCCGTGTCCTCACTGCACGGGGCAGTTTAGTGCACGTTCCTGTGTGTGAGTTTGAATTGAACTTGACACTTCGTATCCGTTTTTATGGACATGAACCCATCCCCATGACACTTGTATACATGTTACTCACCTCTGTACATGACTGTTTTTGGCTTTTGATTGTTTCGAATTCGAATTTAGGGTTTTCAATGTCGGGGTAGGGGTGTTCTGATACCAGTTAACTGAAATATTTTTTTTGAAGGTTTAAATGAGTTTCTAAATGATTAAATATGAAAATTAGATGTTAATTAATAACTATTATATACTGGGAATTCATAGGAGTATTTGTTTTGGGATTTCATGGGAATTAGAATTTGAATTTGGGGTGTACACATGTGGACTGACACTGAAAACTGAATTGGGGATTCTGATTCGATTTTGATTTTGTCTTGGTTAATATTGTATTTCTTAATGTGATATAGGTTGGTTAGTTTCGAAATTTGATTACCGATAACTTAACAGTTCATATATAAACTAAAAACCTGAGATTTTTCCCTATGTATAGAAAACTGAGATTAAATGGCACATATAAACTGAGAATGTTAAAACTGAGTTTTAAAACATGGTTAGCTGAAAATGAAAATGGTTTTGAAAACTGAGATTGGATGTTAACTGAGTTGGGTTAAAAAAAACTGAGAACACAAAACCAGAGGGCTTGGATTTCGAATTGAAATGTGAACTTTATGGTTCACTGTTACTTCAAAGGAGTTGGGTTTTGAGTTCAAAACTGAATCTGAATTTGAATGTTAAACATTTAATATGGAAACTAAGTTGAGATGTGAGTTTTGTTTTAAAATGCAAACCTGAGATCATTTTAGAAAACTTGGGAATTATTGGTTGTGATAGAATATATGTCAAACCTGAGAAATTATTGTATTTATAAAAAACTGATTTGGGTTTGAACCTATGTATAAACTTCGTTTTTCTGAACTTGGTTTTGATTTTAATGTTAAAACAGAACTTGGGCTGATTAGATACCAATGTTAATATGTTAAACAATGAGAGTTAGGTTTTCATTTGAAAACTGTTTTAGGTTTTGAACTTGCTAACTGAGAATGAATGATTAGGTTTGATTGTTGTGTGCAACCTGAGATTGGTTTTATAAATCATTTTAGTCCTATAATTCAGTCCTCTTTTGAGATTATTCCAGTCTACATACAAATCAGTCCCTCATCCCATATCATCCATTCATCAATCACCATCCACTCTCCTTTTCCCCTTCCCTCTCTATATAGATATATATGTATATATGTATGTGTGTGTGTGTGTCAATATATATATATTTAGTTTTGTGTCTGTGTTGTAGCTGGACACTGACACAGTGTACACACACCCTTACCCTCACTACATCCCTGACACACACAGACCACACACCTCACACCCTTCCTTTCCTTCTTTACATATATGTTTATATATATGTATATAGATTTGTAGATATTTATGTATATGTATGAAGTGTAATATACATGAAGGTAATGTAATATACATGAATGTATGTATGCAATGTAATGTATGAAGGTAGACATGTATGTTATGTATCCATGTATGTAAAGTATGTATGTATACATGTATGCAATGTATGTATGTATACATGATATACATGTATGCAAGTATGTATATAAATATGTATTGTACCTATAGGTTTGTACATTATATGTATTGTATCTATAGGTTTGTACATTGTAAAATGGTATATAGACCTAGTGTATAGTTTACCCTATAAGATTGTTGTTTAGGCTTTAGTTGACTAGCCCAAGACCTAGAATGACTTTGTATTGAACCCAATAGGCTAGCTTGACTATAGTTGACCAAAAGTCAACAATGAGTCAACATGTGACCAATTGACCTAGCTTGACTAGAGTTGATTAATTGACCAAGATTTATCTAGCTTGACTAGAGTTGACCTAGCTTGACTAGACTGTTGACCAGAGTTGACCGAGAGTTGACTTTGACCTAGATTGACCTAGAAATCATGTAGATGCATTGTATACTTCATTTATCATCCCTTGTATACATCTTGACTTATCTTGCTCTAAATAGGAGTCAGATACCTCGATTCGGACAGTATATTCTCACAGACATTCAGATCGCAGGTGAGCACATTCTCTGACCGTTCATACTTGTTAGGATTTATATTCTGGCTCTAGATTACTTTACTTGATGCTGACACGATATCATCACGGATTGGTACTATATGGATCTTTTTATGGGATGTTATCCCCCTTAGCGGGTGCATCGGATATTTTATGTCATGTGTTTCATGTACATCATGTATTCCTTGCTCTTGCGTTATTCATGTACTCTCATGTTCTCTCGTGTGCTTTCATGTACGCTCATGTACTTTCATGTGCTCTCATGTACGTTCATGTTTTCTCATGTGCTTCGTGTGTAACCAAAATATCATATTCGTAACGTAACTTGACTGGATCCTTGTGTATTGATTGTGGGTAGGGGTAAGTATAAATGGTCATGTGATTTAGCCATCATGTTCACTCTATTACTTTTTATGTGTTATCATGTACAACATAGCCTTCTTTGCTAGTGTCCCTCATGTACACCCATGTTATATCATGTTCAACCTAAGCCAATTACATGCCATCTCGTACTCTAAATCACTAGTCACTTACAGTTCTTACTTATCATGTATATATTTCTATTTATCAAATATCTCTCCTATTTTTATGTATATCTTCTTACATCGTTTTATGTATCTTACTCTATTGTTTGCTTTATATTTTCTGCCATGATATGAACTGCGTGAGATGTATTGTGCTCGCTCATGTCCTGACTGGACCTGTTGAAAATATTACAGATGATACCGAGGACTTCTACCCAACCTACTATGGAGTCCATCTAGACGACACCTATGAGTTGGACCCACAGGAGGATCCAGCTCTAGCTGAGGACGTCATCCCTACTGCTTAGACTAGATTAGCTAGGTTTTATCTTATTTCTTTATGCCATTTGTATTGACTTTAGAGTTGTATTATTTTCTGGATGTTCGTGATGTTGTGTCGTTTAGACACTTAGACTTTCCTTCGGTTTGTATGTTCTCTTTGAGATTTCATATTTATCATATCGTGCTATTTCCATCTCTAGATTTGTGATTGAGTTATACCTTATGTGACTTGTCCTCCGTCGGAGAGTATATAATATTGTATTTAGTTTGTGATAGTGACCTAGGACAGTATTCTACCGTCGACACTGCGTCGTAGGCTGGACGTACCCACTTCTCGTGCCCCTACACTGGGTGCGGGTCGTGACATGACCCATATTTTGACTTGTCTTGCTTAGCCTAGTCTTGGTTTAATCTTGTCTTGGTTTAATTTGGTTTGGTTCAACTTGGCTTGGCTTGGCTTGACTTGGTTTGTTTTGGCTTGAGATGAGAAGGGTTTGTATAAAAACCAACTCTTCTCGCTCTCTCTCTCTCTTCCATTATTTGTCATTATTTCATCTTCTTTATTTACTTCTCCCACCTACCAAGCCCTAGGCAAGTGCAACTTGCTTCATGATGGATCTCAAATTTTATGGTTCTATTGTCTCCCTTGCTTGATTCTAAGCCTCTTTAGAACTTGAAGATTTTGGTTTTGATGGTTACATTTTTGTAAATCTAAGTTAATAGTTTTTTCAATTTCTTGGCTTTGATATCTTAAACTTTGTTATTTTTAAAAATTACTTGTTCCATGTTGTAGAGAATTCAATTTTATTAAGTTTAGATCTTTATTTTGCCTAATTTTGAGTCCTTTAGCCCAAGTTGTGGACATTGGAAGTTTCCAAAACTCCTTGGCAAAAAGCTTGCTAGTAGGGACGACACCTCGCGCACATTTTGGTCCGTGTACCTTGCACCTCGCGCACCTTTTGATCTGCACCTTGCAACCTTATGCACCTTTTGGTCCGTGCACCTTGCGCCTCGTGCACCTTTTGGTCCGCACACATTGCACGTCGCGTACCTTTTGGTCCGCACACCTTGCACCTCGTGCACCTTTTGGTCTGCGCACCTTGCACCTCGTACATCTTATACCTCGTGCACCTTGCACCTCGTACGCCTTGCACCTCGTGCCATGCGCCTTTTGTCCGTGCACGAATCATTTTAAATGATTATTTTTGTCCGTTTAAGCTATTTTGTAGCTAGAATCTTGAAAATGTCAAAACATGAAAGTTATAGATCTTTGTCTTGGCTTCAGAATCATCATGTCTCACTTTAATCAGAGTTAATATATGACTTGTAATTTCAATCACATATGGGTTTTCTCGATCTTCTTTGCATGTTTTCTATACTTGGCCTAAATTACGACGATCCGACTTGACACTTAATAGTCCTGAGATAGTAACTTGAACTTGACTTGAACATGATAATATGAACCCGTCTTGATAACTCTTGATAAGTGGCCCGTCGAGGCGCACTCCAGACAAGTACTCTTAACATGACAAGTAAACCTGACATGACATGTATAATCTTGACTGTTGTTGCGACGGCTACTCATGTCTTGCTAGTATAACTATTGCCTTGACTCCGTGGTTGATTGTACCGATATAAACTATATATTTCGTCTTGTATTATGTCTAGGACATGGATTCCTGGTTACCATGGTCAGGAATTTATAATGAAACTGACTAAGTTAATGACTAGATTGATCAAGTAGTTCATATAGAGAGGTTTTCCAGTTACAGGTGATCCCGTTATCCCGGCCACATCTGTGGACTTGTAGCCTGCCGACGAGTAGGACACATTTCTAGCACACTGTCATATGTTGCACTTCTTGAATCATAAGCACTAAAGTACACCAGTAATCTTGATAACTCTTGTAACCCTTGCCTGGATAACTTGGATAGTCTGTAGGGCTTGTGACTACGGGAATATCTTATTGCATCTTGTTAGTAACTAAGCTTGTGATAATCCTAGTTTGCTAACAATAGCAAGCCGTAGGACTTCATTGGCCGTGCTTGAATGAATTATCTCATGATTAATACGGAAATTATATTCCACCTCTTGTTCCTCCTGCTGCAAGCTATTATTTTATGTTAATTCAGTATCTCATGTTATTTAACTATGCTCTTTTATCAGTTCTTCTTTTATTATATGATGGTTTTAGTTCCTAAGTGGAGCCTCCCTTGTGCTACTTGCTCTTTCTGAGGTCTGACCCAGCTGGTTTTGTATGGCTAGATTTTGGAGTAGCACCCAAGGATTTACCCGCTTTCCAGCCAGATGGTGAATACCAGACGTAATCTTGGCAACGAGTGGGTTTCTCATTTTGCTCTTCCGCTCTATTATAAATTATTCTTTTGAGACATTTAGCCGCCGAACAACTGTTAGCGCGTGTTGAAACTTAAATTCTGTTTGTCTAAGGGCTGTAACATGATTGACAAATCTTAGGGTTGATCATGTATGACTTAACTCTTGCTAGTCTTCATATTTTATGACTAGCTTCATGATCATCTGAATATGTAATATTTAGAATGCCTTACTTTGTATGTCTGATGATCTAACATTTTGTAACATTTACTTGCTTGCTTGAGATTGAGACACTAGATTTGTTCTTGACCATGAGAGACTGATGGCTTATAGATAAACCCTCATGCATCTAGACAGCCGTAACCATATTACGCGGTGGATTGTACTTTAATATATGTAGCTAGCTGTGTCTGTCCCCCGCTCTCCAGTATTCTGGTTCTGGGGCATGACACAGTTTAAGTGGTAGCCCATACAGGTCTGTAAATCAAGATGTATGAGGGTTTTACCGAATAGATGTCTCAATCAGCATTCGTCCTTGATCTCTACTCGTGCTTTCGAATCTTCATGAATCTTGGCCTGATAAGGTGCTTTATCCTTGATCTATCTTGGTCCTTCCTTATTGTTCCCTATGTTATTTTCTTCAGTGGCATTGTTCCTGGTCCTACCGATCAGCCGGATGGAGCACCCCCATAGAACCAGCAGCAAGTGAACCAGCCGCAACCATGGAGACCAAACCCAGCACTCAGGGGCAGCATCCTGAGTCATGCCTTTTGGGAAGAAAGAGCCGCTAGTTCAACCAACCCAGCCTGCATAGCCTGACAACAGAATCCTGATGGGACTCATCCGGGACTTGCTTGCATCACAAGATCGTCGGGGCGATGTCCTGCAGCAGACAGTATGATATGCTATGTGCATAGTTGGTTATCAAGGGAACAATGCGACTAATAGCTTCAAGCGTCTGAATTGTCACACCCCGATTCCGTAGAATTAATAGTCGTCCCCTGACGTGATGTTGTGCGAATCTAAGTTGCGATCGCGCAAGGCATAGTCATAAGGTTATCCGAAACACAACATCAAGTTGGAATACGCAGAGAAATTGAATGACACATTTGAAATAGAAGTAAACTTTTCATTGATAATAAAACTTTATTTATATGACAACTTTACAATTAGTGTCGCGCGGGCTTACAATATGACTCAACTTGCAAAACGGACGATGATGAGATAGTCATTCCATACATTACATCCCTTTTTACAAGCAAAACATAACACTTTCCACATGCTATTGAGGGAAGTCGAGTGGTCATCTTTTCTTTCTTTTGGACTGAGTGCGGGGTCTTCAAAAGGATTTCTAGAAACAAGCCTTCAACTCACGAATGAGGCTTCAAAAGTATCCGCACCGCCTAGAGCTTTAAGTGGCACGTCCTTCGTGGTTCGAGGTACCTGCATGGAGAGCGAGGATCAGTATATTACACTTTATACTGGTGCATGGCTATTTAAGTTCTAAGCTCTCATTTGGTGAAGAGTTTATATGACTTAGTTTATGAATGTTTCTAACCATCCTAATGAATTTCAAACAAACATATGACAAGCATAATATAATTTATGTTAGAACTTACCCACGGCAGAGCGTGCCATGCATCGAGACTTACCATGTTATTTCCTGTCAATTGTTATCGTTTACATATCGTGTACAATTATGCGTTATTGGTCACTGACATCACAAGCTATCCTGGACTATAGCTTTGTTAGCAGGGGCCCTTGCAGCGCAAGTAGCGAGCCCCGCTGCAAGTCCCCGCTTAACCCGTGCTGCCATCTAGCACAGCTATACCTTGTTTCTCCTAGGCCGAGTCGGTCCCGTGGCCCTGGGTTGTCGCTCGAAAAAACTCTCTCCTTGTCGACAAGTTGTCCAATGACTGTGCTAGAATAATTTAGTTACTTAAGCATGGTCTTCATTTTTGAGAACTTAAATCATTTTCCAATGTGTTCGTGCCCTTGCATTTATCATTTCACTTGCAATCACGTTATCGATTGAACTAAGAAGGGGTCGAGAAGACAAGGGTCAGCCACTCACCTTGAGTTTTGCTTGAGGCGAGAGACTTGTTGGCCACGCTAGATATCGCCTATACGATTAACTGAAATCGCACAAGCAACCGATTAGAACACTGTATTATTCAATGAGTTCGATATGAAATGCGAGTTCGAAAATACAATCCATTAAAACCATCGAAAACATTCACGAAAATGCATTAAGAAAACCAGAGCCAAAACTAACACAAGCGGCGTAAAAATTGAGCAACGGGAGGTCTCTTCCGACTCAGCCGCAGAGTCTATCCTCGAGGCACAACTCGCTGAATATGGGACTTGGTTCCGAAGAAGCCATTCCATAATGGAGAATGGATATTAATTCAACCGTTTCCGTTCTACCGATTCGATCGATCCCGACCTATCGGTTTTGACCGAATCGATAGCGACATTGTTCCTTTCGCGCGAACCCCATGGACGGAGAACGGGAAACGATGTAGGGACGGGGCACTCACCCGATCGAGAAATCAAGTTCACTATCGACACATTTCCTGACACCCGGTCGATCTCGAAAGCTCCATACGGAATGGCCCCTACAGAATTAAAAGAACTGAAGGCACAACTACAGGAATTACTTGACAAAGGATTTATCCGTCCAAATGTCTCGTCGTGGGGTGCGCCCGTACTATTTGTGAAAAAGAGGGATGGATCGATGCGGGTCTGCATCGACTATCAAAAATTGAATAAGGCCACCGTCCGAAACAAATACCCCTGCCCCGCATCGACGACTTGTTTGACCAGCTCCAAGGTACAACAGTATTTTTGAAGATTGATCTTCGATCAGATTATCACCAACTCAAAGTAAAGCCAGATGACGTGCCAAAGTCTGCCTTTTGTACTCGCTACGGCTACTATGAGTTCATGGTGATGCCATTCAGCCTAACTAACGCCCCCGCCGCTTTTATGGATTTAATGAATCGAGTGTTTCATCCGTTCTTTGACAAATTCATAGTAGTCTTTATTGACGACGTTCTCGTATACTCGAAGGATCGAGCGGAACATGCAGAACACCTGCGGATGGTACTCCAAACCCTTCAAGAGAATCATTTGTACGCGAATAGGAGCAAGTGCGAATTCTGGCTGAACAGCGTCTCATTTCTCGGGCACATCATCTCCGTCGCGGGCATCTCAGTCGATCCGAAGAAAGTTGAGGCAGTTGCTGATTGGAAATGGCCCGCATCAGTTAGCAAAATTCGAAGCTTCCTAGGCTTGGTGGGATACTACCGACGCTTCGTGAATGACTTAGCGAATATTGTATCGCCATTGACGCGCCTTACCCAAAAAGGAGTCGCATTTGAGTGGTCAGACGGCTGTGAAGCTTCCTTCCAGGAGCTCAAACAATAGCTCGTTTTGGCCCCGATACTTGCTCTTCCTGAAGGGACTAAGAAATTTTAAATCTTCAGCGATGATTCTGGCCAGGGCTTGGGGTGTGTGCTCATGCAGGAAGATAAGGTAATATATTTTATTTCCCGGCAGTTGAAGCCGCATGAGAAGAACTACCCCACGCATGACCTAGAACTTACGGCGATTGTGTTCGTGTTAAAGCTGTAGCGTCACTACCTTTATGGTGTAGCGTGCAGGATTTATACGGACCATAAAAGCCTCAAGTATCTCTTTACCCAGAAGGAACTGAATTTGCGGCAGAGACGATGGCTTGAACTGATCAAAGACTACGACTTACCAATCGACTATATGCCGGGCAAAGGAAATATTATAGCAGATGCGCTGAGCCAAAAGTACTTAGCTTCGTCATGCATCAACAGTCGACTACTGCGTGACTTGGAAGAAATGGGTATTGAATTCTGAGTTCGTTTTAGAGACATAAAACTGGCACAATTGTGGCTGGAACCGAGCCTATTGGAGAAAATTAAGTCTTCTCAGAAGGACGACCCATACCTGGAGAAGATGCGGAAGCTGATATCGACAGGGAAAGCGTTCGACTTTGCAGATGACGAGTCGGGAATTTTGCGAGTGAAGGGTCGGCTATGCGTTTCGGATGACGCAGAACTTAGAAATGAGATAATGTCGGAGGTACATTATGCAAAATATTCCTTGCATCCTGGTAGCACCAAGATGTACATGGACCTCTGTATTATCTTTTGGTGGTATGGAAGAGGGACGTAGTGCTCTTTGTGTCGAAGTGTATGGCCTGTCAGCAAGTTAAAACCGAGCAGCGACCGGGCGGGGAGATGGAGAACCATGCCATTCTAGAGTGGAAGTGGGATCATGTCACTATAGACTTTGTTGTTGGCTTGCCGAGAATGCCGTGAGGAAACACCGCCGTCTGGGTCATCATCGATCGACTAACCAAGTTAGCGCACTTCATAGCCATTAAAGTTACTTAGAGCATCGACCACCTTGCTCAGATATACCTTGATGAAATAGTTCGGCTGCATGGGGTCCGAGTATCTATTATCTCGGATCGGGATGGCCGGTTCTTGTCATGCATCTGGGGTAGTCTTCATTCAGCGTTGGGGACCAAGTTGAAGTTTAGCTTAGCTTATCATCCTCAGACTGACGGCCAAATAGAGCGGGTGAACCAGATTCTCGAAGACATGTTACGACTCTATGTGATCGACTTGAAGTCAAGCTGGAACGTTCATCTAACGTTGGCCGAATTTGCATATAATAACAGCTATCAGTCCAGCATCCAAATGGTGCCGTATGAAGCTTTGTACAGCCGGAAGTGCAGATCGTCCATTTGTTGGGATAAAGTCAAAGAACGACAGATATTCGGTCCGGAACTGGTGGAGCAGACTGTGCAGAAGGTCAAATTGATACGGAAGAGATTGAAGATAGCACAAAGTCGACAAAAGAGCTATGCCGACATACATCAACGTCCCCTTGAGTTCTTAGAAGGCGACCATGTATTCCTGAAAGTAATGCCCATGCGTGGAGTTACCAGATTCGGCGTGAAAGGGAAGTTGAGGCCAAAATTTATTGGTCCGTTCGAGATACTGAAACGAATCGCCCCAGTAGCTTACCAAATCGCTTTACTGCCTATATCGTCAGATGTACACAACGACTTCCATGTCTCACAGTTACAAAAGTATGTGCACGATCCGAGCCAAATAGTAGATTTGGGTCAGCTGGATCTGGAGGCAGATTTGGCATATGTCGAAGAGCC
Source organism: Iris pallida (assembly GCA_029216955.1). Lineage (NCBI taxonomy): Eukaryota > Viridiplantae > Streptophyta > Magnoliopsida > Asparagales > Iridaceae > Iris > Iris pallida. The sequence goes on from JANAVB010000397.1 coordinate 9,443,116, forward strand.
TGTGCAAATCTTGGAGCGCAAAGATAAACTTCTCTGCAACCGTGCTATTCCACTCGTCCGTATTCTCTGGAGAAACCATTCGGTCGAGGAGTCGACTTGGGAGCATGAAGCGGAGACGAAGGAGAGATTTTCTTCATTGTTCTCGTAGAGGTAGGTTCTATTCTTAAAGTTTCGAGGACAAATTTTTTTTAGTTGGTTATGGTGTAGTGCCCCGTCACTACATCGTGCCACGTTCTCTGTCCACAGGGTGTGCACGAAACGAACACTGTCGCTATCGATTCGTTCGGAACCGATTGGTCGGAATCGATCGAATCGGTCGAACGTAAATGGTTGAATTAAGATCCATTTCCCGTTATGGAATGGCTTCCTTGGAACCAAGTCCCATATTCAGCGGGTTGTGCCTCGAGGATAGACTCTGCGACTAAGTTGTGAGAGACCTCCCGTTGCTCTATTTTTCATGTCGTTTGCGTTGGTTTTGGCTCTGGTTTTCTGAATGCATTTTCGTGAATATTTTCGATGGTTTTCATGGCTTGCATTTTCGAACTCGTATTTCATATCGAACTCCTTGAATAATATAGTAATCTAATCGATTGCTTGTGCGATTTCAGGTAATCGCGTAGGCGATGTCTAGTGCGGCCAACAAGTCTCTCGCCTCAAGCAAAACTCAAGGTGAGTGGCTGACCCTTCTCTTCTTGACCCCTTCTTAGTTCAATCGATAACGTGATTGTAAGTGAAATGATAAATGCAAGGGCACGAACATATTGGAAAATAATTTAAGTTCTTAAAGATGAAGACCATGCTTAAGTAACTAAATTGTTCTAGCACGATCATTGGATAACTTGTTGACAAGGAGAGAGTTTCCTCGAACGAAAACCCGGGGCCACGGGACCGACTCGGCCTAGGAGAAAACACGATATAGCTGCGCTGGATGATAGCATGGGTTAAGCGGGAATTGTAGCGGGCCTCGCTATTTGCGCTGCAAGGGCCCCGGCTAACAAAGCTATAGTCCAGGATGGCTTGTGATGTCAGTGACCAATAACGCATAATTGTACACGATATGTAAACGATAACAATTGACAGGGAAGAACATGGTAAGTCTCAATTGCACGGTATGTCTGCCGTGGGTTAGTTCTAACACAAATTACATTATGCCTATCATATGCTTGTTTGAAATTCATTAGGATGGTTAGAAACATTCATAAAATAAGTCATATAAACTCTTCAACCAAATGAGAGCTTGGAACTTAAATAGCCACGTACCAGTACAAAGTGTAATGTACTGATCCTCGCTCTCCACGCAGGTACCCCGAACCACGAAGGGCTTGCCACTTAAAGCTCAAGGCGGCGCAGATACTTTTGAAGCCTCGTTCGTGAGTTGATGGCTTGTTTCTTAAAATCCTTTTGAAGACTCTGCACTCAGTCCAAAAGAAAAAAAAAAGATGACAACTCGACTTCCCTCAATAACAGGTGAAAAGTGTTATATTTTGCTTATAAAAAGGGATGTAATGTATGGAACGACTATCTCATCAGTGTCCGCCTTGTAAGTTGAGTCATGTTGTAAGCCTGCGCGGTACTGATTGTAAAGGAGTCATGTAAATAAAGTTTTATTATCAATGAAAAGTTTACTTTTATTTTAAATGTGTCATTCAATTTCTCTGCATATTCTAACTTGATGTTGTGTTTCGGATAACCTTGTGACTATGCCTTGTGCGATCGCAACTTAGGTTCGCACGACATCACGCCCGGGGGACGACTATCGATTCTACGAAATCGGGGCACGATATGAATCCTCCTTTCTTTGATGGCAGTAAAGATGCCGTTGTCGCTGATGCTTGGCTACAGGATATAGAGATTATTCTGGAAGCAGCTAGAACTCCAGAGGAAAAGAAGGTGGTCGTTGTGCGCCTGTAATTATTGGACTTAGTCCGCAGCTGGTGGGCGATACAAGCAGTTGGATTGGTGACACCTGTCTTGTGGGCGGTATTCAGTGACAAGTTTCAAACGAAGTACTTTGATGTAGTAGCTCGGTATGATCTGCTGACAAGGTTCAACAATCTTAAGCAGATGGAAAGGACAGTAGATGAATATGCGGCCAAGTTTTCTAGGCTTAGTCGATTTGCTCCCACCTTGGTGGCGCCCGAATTGGACCGAGCGTAGCGATTCCAGCAGGGACTCCACCTAGGGATCATTCTAACAATGGAGCAGTTTGAGCATCAGACCTTTGATGCTATTTTGAGAGCAGCAAGGAGGCATGAATATACCTCCCAGAGGATAGTAGATCGAACTGGATGACGGAAGAGGCCTCATGGTCAGTTGTCTCAGTCATCAACACTAGCCCCGGCAGCTAGAGCTTTGACCATTGGAGCTCCTGGGAGGACGACCCCAGTTTCGTCGGTTCAGCATTCGACTCCATATATCCTCAGCAGCAGAAACAGAAGTAATTTTCCGCAATGGGCTGCCCTCATTGTGGGAAGCCTGGGCACTTGGTTTCAGAGTATCGCAGGACACAGGGATTGTGCTTGGCTTATGGGGCACTAGATCACAAAATTGGGCCCTGTCCGTATAGAGCCAATTCATCTTCGTCAACCCTAAACAGTCTATCAGTTATGGCACTAGTACCAGTACAGTAGCAGTATTAGCAGTACCAGCCTCCGAGGCCGTTACCGCCTCAGGCTCAACAATATGCTCAAGCCCAAGCTCAGATTTAGAATAGGCATAGAGGTCACTAGTAGAGGAGACCAACACCAAGGGGACAGGGTCAAGCTACGGCTCTGACCGTGGTAGAAGAATTAGCATCAGGTGAGGTAGTGGCAGGTATCATTCTCGTCAAATCTTTTCTAGCATTAGTATTATTTGATTCGGGTGCATCGCATTCATTTATGTCTGCACGATTCGCTATACGGATAGGACTAGAGCCCGAGTCATTATCAGTAAGGCTCAATATACTTACTGGTAATGGTCTTGTGGGAGTACATAGAGTCTTTTCCTCGTGTCGAATCGTAGTTAGCGGTAGAGAATTTTTTGCTAGATTATAGAATTTTCGATGGCTGATTATGATGTACTCCTAGGAATGGATTGGTTGAAGGATCAATACTTAAGAATAGACTACCATATTAGCAGGATTATTTTTGGTATTTTCGGCGAAGAAAAGCTTTTATTTTCTAGAGGCGGAGTAGAACCTTCTCCACCAGTCTTGCGGATGGCGGTAGCAGCAGCAGTTCAGTTTTCCAGAGTAGTAGAAGAATTTCCTGATATATTTCCCGAAGAGCTCCCAGGCATACCACCAGAGAGAAGGATAGAGTTCACCATTGATTTGATTCCATGGACGGCACCAGTATCAGAGAGAGTCTATAGAATGGCACTATCAGAGTTGAAGATCTTGTACAAGATGATTGAAGAACTTAGAACCAAGGGATTCATTCGTGCTAGTGGATCACCTTGGGGAGCCTCAATGCTTCTTGTGAAAAAGAAGGATGGTACGTCAAGATTATGTGTTGATTATCGTTCCTTGATTTTTGTAACAATTAAGAAAAGATATCCCCTACCAAGGATAGATGATTTATTCGATCAACTCAGTGGAGCAACAGTATTCTCAAAGATTGACTTACGGTCGGAGTACCATTAGATCAGAGTCAAATAGCAAGACATCCCGAAGACAGCATTCAGATCTAGATATGGACATTGGAAGTTTTTTGTTATGCCATTCGGAGCGACTAATGTGCCAGCAGTATTCGTGGATTCATGAATCACATATTTATGCCCTATTTGGATCAGTTCATGATAGTGTTTATAGACAACATCTTAGTCTATAGGAAGAATGAAGTAGAGCATGAGCAGCATCTCCGAATAGTCCTTCAGATTCTCAAAGAGCACCAGTTGTACGCGAAGTTCAGTAAGTACGAATTTTGGCTTGATCGCATTTCGTACTTAGGTCACATCATCACCAAAGGTGGAGTGGAAGTGGACCCCCAGAAGATAGTGGCTATAGAGACATGGCTAGTACCTAGTACCGTCGTAGAAGTTTACAGTTTTCTAGGATTGGTCGGCTATTATCGACGATTTGTGTTAGACTTTGCTCAGATTTTAGCACCATTGATGCAGTTGACCCGCAAGGATGTGCAGTTTGCTTGGACAGCAGAATGTCAGAGTTCATTCGAGAAGTTAAAGTAAGGATTGATGATGACACCCATTCTCACGCTTCCAAATGGAATTGGAGAATTTTTAATTTATTATGATATTTCAGACAGAGGATTGGAATGCGTCTTGATGCAACATGGTAAGGTAGTATCTTATGCATCACGTCAGCTTTGTGATCATGAGAGAAATTATCCAACCCATGACTTGGAGTTAGCAGCGGTAGTTTTTGCCCTTAAGCTTTGGAGGCATTACTTGTACGAAGATCGGATAGTAATTTTCACTGACCATAAGAGTCTTAAGTATGTGTTTACCCAGAAGGATCTTAACATGCATTAGAAAAGGTGGCTAGAGCTATTAGTAGATTATGACATCAACCTACAGTATCATCCTGGGAAGGCCAACATAGTCGTAGATGCGTTGAGTAGAAGAGGAGGAGCTTATTTTCTAACATCACAGCCAGAGTTATTAGCGGATCTTCAGAAGATGGGTATAGAGATAGTTCCCCTGCTAATGTGGCATTGATGTCTAGTATACAAGTTCAGTTCAATATAGTAGAGAGAATCAATGTAGTCAATCAACGAATTCTAAGCTTCAGCGACTTAGGGCAGAATGTGAAGCAAGACGAAGAGCAGAGTTATGTATTCACGAAGATGGCACGCTCCGACATGGAAGGCATCTTTGTGTACCCAGTGGTGACATCAGGCAGGAGATCATGGCAGAGGGTCACAGTTTACAGTATTCAATTCATCCCGATGGTACGAAGATGTATCGTGATATCCATCAGCATTTTTGGTAGAATGGCATGAAGAGGGAGATAGCTCGGTTTGTCTCTCATTGTTTAGTTTGCCAACAAGTTAAAGCTGAATATCAGAGACCAGCTGGAGTTTTTCAACCTTTACCAATCCCAGAATGGAAGTGGGAGCATATTATCATAGATTTTATAATTGGTTTATCTAATCCCTAACTGGAAGAGATGCTATATGGGTTATAGTTGACCAACTCACCAAGGTAGCTCATTTTCTCCCTCTCAGGATTGGTCAGTCGATGGATCAGCTAGCAGAGATGTATCTCAAAAAGACAGTCAGATTGCATAAAGTGTCAGCCAGTATTGTATCAAACAGAGATTCAAGATTTATATTGCACTTTTGGCGGAGTCTTCAAAAGAGTTTAGGAACTCATCTCAAGTTTAGTTCAGCTTATCATCCGCAGACAGATGGTCAGTCAGAGCGCACGATTCAAACTCTTGAAGATATATTACGATCATGTACACTTGACTTCGATGGTATGTGGGAAGATCACCTATATATAGTGGAGTTCTCCTACAATAACAGTTTTCATACCAGTATCCAGATGGCACCATTTGATGTACTATATGGCTGAAAGTGCAGATCATCTTTAGCCTGGGATGATGTAGGCAAGAGGCAGATGTTTGGTCCAGAAATGGTTACGTAAACTATTGAGGTGGTCAGACAAGTTATAGATCATCTTCAAGTTGTACAAGATCGTCAGCGCCATTGGGACGATTCTTATCGGCGTCCTCTTGAGTTTTATATCGGCGATAACATATTCCTTAGGATCTCGCCTACCCGTGGTGTCATTCGATTCAACGTACGAGGAAAGCTTAGTCCTAAGTATATAGGGCCATTTGATATTTTTGAGCGAGTATGTGATGTGTCATATCGTCTCGCTCTTCCGCCGTCGTTAGGCACATGATGTATTCTATGTATCCTAATTACGACGGTACATTCTGGACTGAGCCATATCCTTGATCATTCAGAATTGGTTGTTAGTACCAACCTTCTGTATGAGGAAAGGCCCGTATCCATATTGGACCGAAGGGAGACGATACTCAAGAACAAGACTATTAGTTTAGTCCGTGTTGCTTGGGGTCTTCAATCTTTGGGGGAACGTGGGGATGATATCCGATCGCGATATCCACACATGTTTGACTCATGAGTTATAATGCCTTCCTTATGCCTTATGCTTTTAACTCCTCGCTTGCATGAATGATTGCTTAATTAACTACTAGTCGTAGATTGCATGTGGTTCGTGTAGCTTGCCTCAACATCTCTAGCCTCTTTATTAAATTTTGAGGATAAAATATTTTAAGGTAAGTTGAGTTGTCACTCTCATTTTTTGTTATACATATTTTTAGTATACGTGTACGAAATTCTGACTTTTTTAGGTGACTCGTATTTTGACTTGTCTTGCTTAGCCTAGTCATGGTTTAATCTTGCCTTGGTTTAATTTGGTTTGGTTTAACTTGGGTTGGCTTGGCTTGACTTGGTTTGTTTTGGTTTGAGATAAGAAGGGTTTGTATAAAAACCAACTCCTCTCTCTCTCCTCCATTATTTCTCATTACTTCTTCATCTTCTTCATTTAATTCTCCCACCTACCAAGCCCTAGGCAAGTGCAACTTGCTTCATGATGGATCTCAAATTTTATGGTTCTATTGTCTTTTTTGCTTTATTTTAAGCCTCTTTAGAACTTAGAGATTTTAGTTTTGATGGTTACATTTTTGTAGATTTAAGTTTCTAGTTTATTCGATTTTTCTTGGTTTTGATCTATTAAACTTTGTTATTTTCGAAAACTACTTGTTCCATGTTGTAGAGAATTCAATTTCATTTAGTTTAGACTATTTTGCCCAATTTTGAGTCCTTCAACCCAAGTTATGGATATTGGAAGTTTCTAAAACTCCATGGCCAACAATTTGCTGGTAGGGACGACACCTCGCACACCTTTTGGTCTGTGCACCTTGTAACTCATGCACTTTTTGGTCTGTGCACTTTTCACCTCGCGCACCTTTTGGTCTGTACACTTTGTACCTTGCGCACCTTTTGGTCCGCGCACCTTGCACCTCGTATACCTTACACCTCGTACACCTTGCACCTCGCACGCCTTGCACCTTGCGCCATACGCCTTCTGCCCGTGCGCAAATCACTCCAAATGACTGTTTTTGTCCGTATAAGCTATTTTGTAGCTAGAATCTTGAAAAAATTAAAACATGAAAGTTGTAGATCTTTGTCTTGGCTTCAAGAACCTTCCTATCTCACTTTAATCAAAGTTTATATGTGACTTATAGTTTCAATCACACATGGGTGTTCTCGATCTTCTTTGCATGTTTTCTATACTTGGCCTAAATTGCGACGACCCGACTTGACACTTAATAGTCTTGAGATAGTAACTTGAACATGATAATATGAACCCGTCTTGATAACTCTTGATAAGTGGCCCGATGAGGCGCACTCCAGACAAGTACTCTTGATATGACAAGTAAATCTGACATGACATGTATAATCTTGATTGCTGCTGCGACGGCTACTCCTGTCTTACTAGTGTAACTCTTGTCTTAACTCCGTGGTTGATTGTGCATGTACAAGCTATTATAGAAACGAAATCGCAAAGCACAATACTCTAGAGGGGGGTGAATAGAGTTGGCAGCGGAATATTGCTAATTAAAAAATGTTAGCAGCAAGATCACAGAATAATAATCACAACTAAATAATGTAAAGGCAGAGATAAGAAAGCAAATGCAAAGACAGCGATGTATACTGGTTTCCCTCTATTGAGGACTAATCCAGTCGGTAGAACTCTTGCTACCAGTTGAATCCACTATTGGCAAAATTGCAAGTTTTCTTACGAAATCCTTGCAACTTCTACAACGCGAGCTTTGATACGAAGAACTCGTCCAACTTCAATTGTGAAGAGGTATTCTTCAAATCAAGCCTTCTGATTACAACCACTCAGAACTTCTAGACCGTACCGTACTGGCAAATCGACTAGAGGATTGTAATTGGCTTGGGATCTAAAAATTAAAGCTCAAGAAAACTCTTTGGAAGACTGAAAGCTTTAGATAGAGAGAAGATTGAAAGTGAATGAGTGAGTTAAAATGATCAAAATTCTTCTCTATTTATAGGAGTTCCAAAGACAGAATTCTGGCAGAATTCGGGCAGAATTTGGGCAGAACTCGATGAGCAAATCTCGATCAAATCCGCAACTGCAGGAGGACCAAGTTCCAAGGAATTCAAAAACAAAACGGCCACTAACCGAACTCTGGCCGAGTTCTGTCAGGGTTAGGTTATGGTTTTAAAAATTAGTTTTTGGGGAATTTTGAAAACCTTTTTGGAGCTTTTGTAAAAACGAATGTTTTACAAAACTAAGGACGTTTTAAAAGCAGTTTAAAATCTTTTTGGAATAGCCTATTTGCCAGTACGACTCGATGTACAAAGTATTCCTAGACTCAAATAAAATAAAAAATACATTGCTCAAAGAAATACAGACTCGAACAGGCAAACAAAGCTTCGGTCTTGAACTGAGTAGATAGCTGTTCTTGATCATGTCCAAGAGTCCGAGATATCCTGAATAGTTTCATATATCGAGACAGAGTTTGATCAATTATTAAAATCAGTTTGACCATATGACCAATGGGCCAACAATCTCCTCCATTTTGATAATTGACAAACTATGAATGATATAACATTTAAGCTTGAAATAAAATCAAAAAATTGTTCATGTCCTGCATTTTCTCAAAAGAATGTTAGATCTTTATTTTTCTCCCCCGTTGTCACTTAGCAAAATAATTACAAAAGAGAAAAACTCCTCCACAATCATTACATAAATAACAAACAGTGAAGAAATACAAGAAAATAATGATAAATGATAGAAACAGTAAAAAAAATATAATGACATCACAGGCATGTATTTGTTCGCAGGCAGTTTATAAAACAAAAAATTATTTCACAGGCAGTTTATAATAGAGAAGCAGATAAAGATGCTATAAATAAGTAAATAAACTGATGTGAACTATAAACTACGCATCTCATAAAGATAAAAGGATGTTCAGATGACATCAATAAAATAAATCCAGTACAAGTCCTCAAAGAAATACTGATAATAAAGTCTAAAAAGATAGAAAAACTTAGAATATCGGAGCATTTCCAAGTATACAGTAGATAATGTCAAAGTCTCAAACATTAACTAACATATCATAAATCCTCATCATCATCATCATCAGTATGATGACCAGCATGTCCAGAAGGACCAACTCCAGAGGTACCCACGCCAGAAAGGTGAGGAGGAGCGCCAGTATAAAATTCACCGACATAGTCACGAGGAGGAGCACGGTCAGAACGGTACCAATCATATGCATTACCGGACTGGAAGTAGGCATGGACAGCCTCATCCTCACAGCGGTAACCAGAGAAAGCTGGATCTCTAGGGATGGAACCGGCTGAATGTCCAGTCTGGGCGAAACGAAGATCAGCTAAAGAATTTGCAATCGCCTGATAACGGGTGACATCGCGGAACTCACGTTCGTGGGCCATGTCCGTCATCGAGACATGTAAATCTAAAAGGTGCTGGTATATGCCCTCAAATGTCATAGCATACTGCTGAGGAGGTGGAGGAGGTGAAGCAGTAGCAGGAGTAGGAGCAGGAGGAGGAGCAGCTGCAGTCATACTGCGACGAGATAACTTGAGAAACTTGGGCTCAGGGTCTTGAGTACAAGTAGATAAATCAATGTCGAAATGCTGGAAGATGCATGGGAGAATCATCGCATAAGAGAGATTTCTATCTCTTGCACGACAACGTCCCATCATCTGAATAATTGTCTTAGGGGCAGAAAATGGAATCCCCTTAAGAATGTGATACATAGCAGATAATTCAAGAGACGTGACATCATCCTTCGAAGTAGACTTCGGAAGGAGAGTGGAATAAATGATACGGTGCAATTCATAATTAAACAAGTTCAAGTTGTTTGCCTTAAACTTTCCAGAGCGAACTCTATCAGGTGCACAAAGTTCAGCTTTGAAACTGGTAAGTGTCGTGCCTTCGGGGAAATCAAACTCAGTAATATCAACAAGCGGTTCACCTTCGTTGGGAATACCAAGGATCTCCGCTAAGAGAACATCATTGAAATTGATATCTAATCCTCCAACACGAGTGCTTATATCAAATGTGTTTAATATGATATTGCAGTAAAACAGTCTAATGGCATTAGTTGCTACGGGGAAACAAAGTTTAACAAAATATTATAACCCTAATGCCTCAAAGAAATGGCGGTGATCAGAAAATACAGTCCACTTGATGGGTACGCCTGTGCATATGGATCTCATGGAGAAGTCTCCATACCACAGTAAGGCTTGGTCTAGGGTTTGAAAGTAAAACCCATCGAACGCGTCGTCGCTAGATTGGACTGGTGAAAAGAGAAAATTCGTGGGTGAATTCGAAGATGAACCTTCCTCACTTGGGTTGGTTGTCTTCTTCCTCTTGAAGGGATTAAATCCCTTGGGTGCCATTTATGCAATAAAAGAAAATATGCACAAAATTAAACGGAGGGGAAATAAGGAGTTATACCTCCCGAGATTTGAGTATGTTGTAGAGAATGACGAACTCCGCACGAATCCAAAGTTTGGATTGATTTCACCACTTGGATTGGAAGAGAGGGAGTGGTGAAGAACTAGGGTTAGGGGGTTTCCTCGCGCGGGTGCTGGTACTGTTGGATGTGGTTTGGAAGCAATGAAGAAGAAAGGCTCTCAGGTTCTGGTTATATAACCTGATACCTTCAACCGAACTCGGGCCGAATTTGGTCCGAAGTTTGGCCGAATTCGCCTGGGGTTGGTTTGGAACACTTTCTTTTTCATTGGCTCATTTCAAGTATTTAATTCAAAGATTAGTAATTTCAACCTTCAATTAACATAATTAATATTATTTTATGGATTAAATATCGTTACACAGCGACTGTTCCAGATTAGCTATAGGAGTACTGTCCTAGCTGGCGGAGGTTCACCGGAGAACTCTTAAGTACCGTTTCGCTTCAACCGTAGTTGTGGTGACAGACAGACTCTTTATTGGCTTGTCTCTAACACAGTTTTTGCGTATTGAAATATAATCATAAAACAAAATTAATTAATATTATTGACGTCCAAAATTTCTAATTCTCGACGTAAATAATTGAAACGATCTTCTGCTAGAGATTTTATAAAAAAATCAGCTAATTGAGTCTCAGTATCTATGTACACAAGGTCAATATCTCCATTTTGATGATGATCTCTAAGAAAATGATATCGAATCTCGATATGTTTAGTACGAGAGTGACATACAGGATTCTTAGTCAAATTAATAGTGCTCGTGTTATCACAAAAAAAGAGAATATGTGTGTAAAATAAATCATAGTCTTCTAAGGTTTGTTTTATCCACAAAATCTGAGCACAACAACGTCCTGCAGCGATATACTCAGCCTCTGTTGTTGATAGGGCTATAGAATTTTGCTTTTTACTAAACCATGAGACTAAAGCCTTGCCTAAGAAATGACATATGCCACTGGTACTTTTTCTATCAACTTTGCATCCAGCAAAATCTGCATCCGAATAACCAATAAGGTCAAAGGACTTAGTTTTGGGATACCATAAGCCAATAGAAGAAGTGCCCTTAAGGTATCGAAAGATACGTTTAACTGCGCACAAATGTGATTCCTTTGGATTGGCTTGAAAATGTGCACACAGGCAAACACTAAACATAATATCTGGACGACTAGCAATTAAATAAAGTAAACTACCTATCATACCTCGATACTTACGCGTGTCGACCGGCTTGCCTTGTTCATCAATATCAAGCTTTGTTGAAGTTGCCATCGGAGTGCCAATAGGTTTGACATTGTCCAGATCAAACTTCTTTAGCAAATCTTTTGTGTACTTGGCTTGATTTATGAATGTCCCATTGTCAGTTTGTTTGATTTGCAGTCCGAGAAAGAATTTCAGCTCTCCCATTATGCTCATCTCAAACTCATTCTGCATACACTTAGAAAATTCTTGACACAAAGATTCATCAGTAGATCCAAATATAATATCATCAACATAGACTTGTATTAAAAGAAGCTTACCATTAAAGGACTTAATAAAAAGTGTAGTGTCAACCTTGTCTTTTGAAAAACCGTTGTCAAGTAGAAAGGAGCTTAGACGATCATACCAAGCACGAGGGGCTTGTTTCAAACCGTACAAACCTTTCTTCAACTTGAAAACATGATCAGGATTTTTAAAATCTGTAAAACCTGGAGGTTGTGCTACAAAAACTTCTTCTTTTATAAAACCATTTAAGAATGCACTCTTGACATCCATTTGAAATAATTTGAAATTATAAAAACATGCAAATGTACATAACATGCGAATGGATTCTAATCTCGCAACTGGGGCATAAGTCTCATCGTAGTCGATACCTTCTTCTTGATTGTATCCTTGAGCTACGAGTCGAGCCTTATTACGAGCCACTAAACCATTCTCATTCAGTTTATTTCGGAATACCCAACGGGTGCCAATGACCGGATGATCAATAGGCTTGGGAACAAGTTCCCAAACTTGATTCCGTTCAAATTGGTTTAATTCCTCTTGCATAGCATCTATCCAAAAGTTATCACTACATGCTTCATCGATAGTTTTGGGTTCTAGTTGTGAAATAAATGTAACACTAGAAACAATATCTCTACTGGATGTACGAGTACTTACACCTTTGGTAATATCACCAATTACCAAATCCTTCGGATGATCAGCCGTAAATTTTAATCTTTTCGGCAGACTCTGAAGGTAGCTGGTTCCTGGATCTTCTCTAGGAGGATCAGCTAGTGCTGAGCTTGGTTGAGAATCAGCTGGTGTTGAGCTTGGTACAGATGGATCTTCGTCATTATCATCGATAGTCATTTGATTCAATTCATCAAAGGTGACGTTGATTGATTCTTCGATGATCATGGTACGTTTGTTGAAGACTCTGTATCCTTCCTCTTGGCCGCATAACCTAAAAATATACCTTCATCGGCCTTTTCGTCAAACTTTCCCAAATTGTCTTTTGTATTAAGAATAAAGCACTTACAACCAAATATTCTAAAGTATGAAACTGATAGAATTCTATCAAACCATAACTCAAATAGAGTCTTCTTCGATTTGGGTCAAATTAGAACTCTATTGAGAACAAAATAAGTTGTATTGACAGCTTTAGCCCAGAAATTTTGGGTAGACTAAACTGGTTTAACATTACTCTGGCCATTTCGGATAGAGTTCTGTTCTTACGTTCCACAACTCCATTTTGTTGTGGAGTCCTAGGGCAGGAGAACTCGTGTACAAAACCATATGTGTCACAAAATTGCTCAAATTCTGCATTCTCGAATTTGCCACCATGATCGTTTCTAATACGAGTGATCATGTAACCTTTTTCATTCTGTACTTTCTTGCAAAAGGTGACAAATTCGGATAATGCATCATTCTTGCGTGTCAAGAAGTATACCCACGTGTATCTAGAGTAATCATCTACAATTACAAAAGCATATAGCTTACCTCCGAGGCTAGCAATTCTGCTAGGACCAAATAAGTCCATATGTAGCAATTGTAGAGGTCTATTAGTACATACTGCGTTTACTGACTTGAATGTGGATCTGGTAACTTTCTTCTTTTCACATTGGCTGCATACCGAATCTTTCTTGAATGTTATGTCCGATAAACCGCGTACTAGCTTCTTTGTGGATAATCTTGAGATTGTGTCCATATTTGCGTGACCGAGTCTCATATGCCACAGATGACTCTCATCACTTTTAGCCATTAAGCATCTATCTAAAATGTTAGTTTCTTCCAACAAATAGAAAACATATATGTTGTCTTCCCTGATACCTTCAAAGATAGTACTACCAGTTGAGCTATCAACTATAATACATTTGTCTTTGCCAAAGTTGATGCCATAACCATGATCAGCCAAATGACTTATGCTGAGTAGATTATGTTTCAACTCGATAACCAGACAGACATCTTTAATCACAGGATAGGGAGACTTACCAACATCACCGATACCAATGATATACCCTTTCAAGTTATTACCGAAGGAAACATAACCTTCCTTCTTCTTCTTCGACAGTGTTGCAAATAATGTAACGTCATCGGTCATATGCCGTGAACAACCGCTGTCAAGGATCCATTTGTTTTTAGCATGTGAAAGGTGTTCCACCTATAAAATAGTTTACAGATGAAACTTTTGGTACCCATTTCTTGTAGGGTCCTGAAATGTTAGCTTTTGGTATCCAAGCATAAATATTTAAATCAACAAGCTTTCTGACTCTACATGAAGGAGAGATATGACCAATGAGGCCACAATAATGACATTGTGCATGTCGAGTGTTGAAAGCTGAGTGGTGTGCATGGTTGGTAGGTTTAGGTTTTCTAGTATAGAAGAAAGTATGCCTATAATCCTGTTTGGGCTTAACCTTTTGGGGTAAAGGTTTGATAGGGTTAGGTCTGATAGTGTTTGGCTTGGGAATGTTCCGATTTTTCGTTAAGTGACACGTGTTAGGGTAGGAAGCAGCAGGCTCCGGCTGTTTTCCTAACCTAATTTCCAATCTTTTGGAAGTGTCATACAACTTAGTATAATCAGAAGTGAGTGTTTCCATTCTGATTTGTACACATCGAAGACTTTTCTTCTCTATAGAAAGTTCTTCTTTCAGTTGGTCGATAACTTTGTCTTTCTCTTCAGATGACTTGGTAGTCTCGTGTAATAAGAGCTTGATAGAGAAAAGCTCACCAGACTCACTAACATTATTTCTAACCTCAGCTAGTAGGTCGGTAAGTCTACCTATTTCACCTTTGTACTCTTTGAGTGCCTTCTTAGAGGTCTGATACTTACTACGCAGTTTCCTGTAATTACTTATCAGTTCACTGAAGGCATCTCCTAATTGCTCAAGGGTGAAGTCATCATATGTATCAACTACAGGTTCAGTAGGTACCTGATCGGATGCCATAAAGCATACGTTTGCAGCATCTTCTGATTGTTTGTCTTCTGAGTCGCTGGCTTCACTTTCATGCCATATGCTGTTATTGGCATACTTTCGTGATATTGATCTCTTCTGGTTCCCTTTCTCATACCTGTTGCTCTTCTTGCTTGATGATGAGTTTGTAGGACAATCCTTCTTCATGTGTCCTTTCTTCTTACAGCCATAGCAGACAGCATCATCTTGATACCAGTTGTTGCTGCTGTTGTTTTCTTTGGCTCTCTTCTTATATCTCATGAATCTCTTGAATTTCCTTGCTAGGAGTGCTTGATCTTCAGCATCAGATTCACTGCTGTCTGAGTCACCTTCAGCAGCTTTTCTGTGCTGAGCCTTGAAAGCGATCGCCTTCTCCTTTGGTGCAGGCTCTTCAAAATCTTGAAGCTCCAGTTCATGAGTGAGTAGCTTACCCATGAGTACTTCGAGGGACATAGTTGTGAGGTCGTTTCCTTCAATGATTGCAGTAGCCTTTAGAATCCACTTCTTGGTAAGTGCTCGCAGGAGTTTGCAAATCTTTTCATGGTTACTGTACTCTTTGCCTAGGGAGGACAAAGGATTTACAATATCCAAGAATCTTTCGAACATCTGAGTAACTATTTCGTTAGGCTTCATCTTGAACACCTCATACTCTTGAGTAAGTCTGCTGACCTTTGATTCTTTGACTTGAGTCGTGCCTTCATGTGTGACTTCAAGTAGCTTCCACACTTCATTAGCCGTTGTGCAGATAGACACCCTGTTAAATTCAATTCTGTCTAAAGCACAAAATAGAGCGTTAATAGCACGTGCGTCAAGACTGGCCTTTTTCTTTTCTTTCTCTGTATATCTGTTATGGGGTTTTTCAACTAGAACTCTATCAACATTTATACGAGGTGGCTTTCGATAGCCATCAATAACAATAGACCATAAATCAAAGTCAAGTGATTTCAAGAAGAAACTCATCCGTATTTTCCAATAGGTATAGTTCGTACCATCAAACAGTGGAGGTCTGTTTGTGGCCTGGCCTTCACTTGTGAATTTCACAGTTGCCATGTGTTGTGCTGTGATCTATATAACAATTAATTAAATGAATAAATAATTGCACTGTTACCTTGCTTTACCTATAACACCTGCTCTGATACCAATTGTAGGAACGAAATCGTAAAGCACAATACTCTAGAGGGGGGGTGAATAGAGTTGGCAGCGGAATATTGCTAATTAAAAAATATTAGCAGCAAGATCACAGAATAATAATCACAACTAAATAATGTAAAGGCAGAGATAAGAAAGCAAACGCAAAGACAGCGATGTATACTAGTTTTCCTCTGTTGAGGACTAATCCAGTCGGTAGAACTCTTGCTACCAGTTGAATCCACTATTGGCAAAATCGCAAGTTTTCTTACGAAGTCCTTACAACTTCTACAATGCGAGCTTTGATACGAAGAACTCGTCCAACTTCAATTGTGAAGAGGTATTCTTCAAATCAAGCCTTCTGATTACAATCACTCAGAACTTCTAGACCGTACCGCACTGGCAAATCGACTAGAGGATTGTAATTGGCTTGGGATCTGAAAATTAAAGCTCAAAAAAACTCTTTGGAAGACTGAAAGCTTTAGATAGAGAGAAGATTGAAAGTGAATGAGTGAGTTAAAATGATCGAAATCCTTCTCTATTTATAGGAGTTCCAAAGACAGAATTCTGGCAGAATTCGGGCAGAATTCGGGCAGAACTTGATGAGCAAATCTCGGTCAAATCCGCAACTGCAGGAGGACCAAGTTCCAAGGAATTCAAAAACAAAACGGCCACTAACCGAACTCTGGCCGAACTCTGGCCGAGTTCTGTCAGGGTTAGGTTATGGTTTTAAAAATTAGTTTTTGGGGAATTTTGAAAACCTTTTTGAAAACCTTTTTGGAGCTTTTGTAAAAACGAATGTTTTATAAAACTAAGGACATTTTAAAAGCAGTTTGAAATCTTTTTGGAATATCCTATTTGCCAGTACGACTGGTGTACAAAGTATTCCTAGACTCAAATAAAATAAAAAATACATTGCTCAAAGAAATACAGACTCGAACAGGCAAACAAAGCTTCGGTCTTGAACTGAGTAGATAGTTGTTCTTGATCATGTCCAAGAGTCCGAGATATCCTGAATAGTTCCATATATCGAGACAGAGTTTGATCAATTATTAAAATCAGTTTGACCATATGACCAATGGGCCAACAGCTATATGTTTTGTCTTGCATCATGTCTAGGACATGGATTCTTGGTTACCACGGTCAGGGATTTATAATAAAACTGACTAGGTTAATGACTAGATTGATCAAGTAGTTCATATAGAGAGATTTCCCAGTTACAGGCGATCCCGTTATCCCGACCATACCTGTGGACTTGTAGCCTGCCGACGAGTAGGGCACATTTCCAGCACACTGTCATGTGTTGTACTTCTTGAATCATAAGCACTAAAGTACACCAGTAATCTTGATAACTCTTGTAACCCTCGTCTGGATAACTTGGATAGTCTGCAGGGCTTGTGACTGCGGAAATATCTTATTGCATCTTGTTAGTAACTAAGCTTGTGATAATCCTAGTTTGCTAACAATAGAAAGCCGTAGTACTTGATTGGCCGTGCTTGAATGAATTATCTCATGATTAATATTGGAATTATATTCCACCTCTTGTTCCTCCTGCTGCAAGCTATTATTTTATGTTAACTCAGTCTCTCATGTTATTTAACTATGCTCTTTTATCAGTTTTTCTTTTATTATATGATGATTTTAGTTCCTAAGTGGAGCCTTCATTGTGGTACTTGCTCTTTCGGGGGTCTGACCCAGCTGGTTTTATATGGCCAAATTTTGGAGTAGCATCCGAGGATCTACCCGCTTTCCAGCCAGATGGTGAACACCAGGCGTAATCCTAACAACAAGTGGGTTTTTCATTTTGCTCTCCCACTCTATTGTAAATTATTCTTTTAAGGCATTTTACCGCCGAGAAAGTGTTAGCTCGTGTTGAAACTTAAATTCTGTTTGCCTAAGGCCGTAACATGATTGACAAATCCTAAGATTTATCATGTATGACTTAACTCTTGCTAGTCTTCATATTTTGTATGACTAGCTTCATGATAATCTGAATATATAATGTTTGGGACGCCTTACTTTGTATGTCTGATGATCTAATATCTTGTAATATTTACTTGCTTGCTTGAGATTAAGACACTAGATTTGTTCTTGACAATAAGAGACTGATGGCTTGTAGATAAACCATTATGCATCTAGACAGCCGTGACCGTATTGCGATGTGAATTGTACTTCAATGTACGTAGTTGGCTGTTGTTGGCCCAATGATTATATCATATTTTTGAATATGGCTAATATGTTAAGTTTAGCATTTTATTATCACTAATCTTCATACTATTGCCATAGCATTTCTACATATACTTATACCTTTGGTGATATGTGCATATCGGTTTACATATTAGTGATATGAGCTTATCTATCTTAAATTTAATTGGGTTGCCAAAATCAAAACTATGTTTTTTTATTGTGGTCATTCAATTAAGTTTAATCACTATGATATCACTAACATTTACGTTATCACCTTAGCACTTATACTTAAACTCAGTATTGTTCTAATGTGCATTAAACTTATCATACTTGCTACTATGTATATTGCTTTGTTCGTCTAACATATACATGCAGAAAAGCAATAAGCAAGATCAATGTGGACATATACATTGAAGAAATCATGGTAGGCCAAAGACGACGGATCCTATAAAATTTTTCTGAACCACCCGACGACATCTCCGGAGCCACGCACTCGGGGGTTCCGCTGCCTGGTCAGCGGACGGGAGTCGAGGGGGCAGTGCCCCTCATCGGGGGTTTGGGGGCGATGCCCCCGAAAGGTATTCAGTTTTCACAAACTGGATATCTTTGGACAGCTGCCGCCAAGGGAAAAAGCCAACATCTATCAAGAAAAGAAGCTATGACATGCCATCATCATTTCAAGACTCTAAAGAAGCCTGCACCTGCTACAGTATTTCTGGAGTCTGTAATGAGTCTTAGGAATAATTGTAAACACTAGAAATGGATGGTAAAATCGAAAGCTAGGGTAGAAATTAGCCCAGGATCGTTTTCGGATAAAAATCGGCATACCGACGGTATACCGGTCTATACCGACGGTATACCGATTTTGTTCACAGAAAGTTTTCTGTCTACAAAATTGGCATACCGACGGTATACCGGTTCATACCGACGGTATACCGGTTCAGTAATGTTGAAATTCTAACTATCGAATTTCGAGCATTTAATGATCCCAATGGCTATATTTCGAGCCGTTACAATTCCAGATCGGCATACCGATGGCATACCGATGGTATACCGGTCCATACCGACGGTATACCGATTCATAGACTGAAAAATTGCCTTGAGCACTTTTCAATGCTTTGGTTATAAATAGCCTTGAACCCCTTCATTCAAGGTTGATGCTTTGAGCCTAAAAATTTCTAAACCACCAAAGTCTATCCACAAACAACTCTACAAATGTCACGACCCGCACCCACCGTGAGGGTACGAGTACGTAACAACGCCCAGCCTACGCCGCAGTGTCGGCGGTAGAACGCTGTCCTAGGTCTCAATGCATATAACAGTATAAGACTAAACAGTTTATACTCCCCGAATGGGGGTGACATAGCAGATACAGTCTCAATCACATCTAAGGTAGAGTATGATAAAGATAGATAAAACATGAAATCCAAAAGAGATACAGGAGATAGAAGTCTAAGTGTCTATGATACATAAACCCATAAACACATCTCAAAACTCAATACAGTAATCCACAAAGTAAAATACAACTCCAGACAAAATGAAATAACTACCTAAACAACCTCTAATGTGTCTCCTCTAGGCTAGCAGGCACCTCCAGGCTATCTGTAAAATTTATCAACAGGTCCAGTCAGGACGGGAGCGAGCACAAAACATCTCACGCAGTTCATATCGAGTTAGAAAATATAAAGCATGCAATAGAGTAAAGTACATAAAATGCTGAAAGAAGAATGTATAGAAAACAGTAGAGATTTAATAACAGGAAATATCTAAATATGATAAGTAAGAACTGTAAGGAACATGTGATTTAGAGTACAATCTGGTTATGTAAACGGGCTAGGAAAATACAATGGTAACTCCATTGTACGTGGGTGTACAATAGACATATACAATAGTTATACAATGTTGTACAATAGGATTTGAGTACATAACCAATTCTACTCCCCCTCCCCAATCAATACACAAGGATCTACACCAGTTACGTTATCTTATACAATAGTGTACAATGTTATACAATGGATGTACAATGTTATACAATAGTGTACAATGGTCTATCCCTGGGGCTCATGTGATAATGAGAGTACAATATGCACAATGAGTATACAAGGATATGGGTATTCAATAAATACAATATGGAAGTGAAACGCACGTCACAATATATATTTAGTGAATACAAGGAGATAACATCTCAAAAGAAGATCCATATAGTACCAATCCGTGATAACAGTCGTGTCAGCATCAAGTACAGTAATCTAGAGCAAGAATGTAAATCCATACAAGTATGAAACGGTCAGAGAATGTACTCGCCTGATGTCTGAATGTCCAAAGTAAATATACTGTCCGAGGAGAGGTGTCTGGCTCCTAATTAGAACAGCACAAGTCACAACATATTCGGAAGGGTAATATAAAGCACTACAATGCATTCTACATGAATCTAGGTCAAACTAGGCCAAAGTCAACCCTTGGTCAACTCTGGTCAACTGTACTAGTCAAACTAGGTCAAACTAGGTCATGTCCTAACCCAGTAAGTCTTACTAGGCCTAACCAAGACTATCCTAGCAAGCACACATCAATACAAGGCTATACAAGCCAACATACACCCAACTCTATATAGCATGCAATTATTCAATACTCAAATAGGCAAGAATTCACATTGGATATACACTAGGTAATCTATTACTTTAAGCTATATATGTCTACACATATATAAACATGCATATATTAGTATTCAACATTAGGTCTATAATTATGGCATTTCAAATGGTTATATAAACTTATATATTACAACACAATATGCTAACATATATATAATATACATACATAGCTAAGTTAACTATATTCATAAATACTTATTTAAGAGGCTATGTGTGTGTATGTGAACATGGTAAAGGGGCAGTGAGGGTTAAATGGGCATACATAGTGTATACATATCAAAGAGTGTCAAAGTGTAAGTAAAAAATGTGCCAAGTGTGATAGTGTCAACATAGTGTAAGGGGTTACATGAGGTAATATAGGATTTGTGTTAACATAGAACATTACATCTTATTAACTTGTATATTGCATACATTACATCTATTATTACATTACATTCATGCTTGCATTCATTCATCATTCATTTATTCTCTTGCACTACTATATGCACCATACATTACATACTATGGAACCTACATATTCATTACAAGCCATACTTATACATGCTTACATTAGATAGGATACTTACACCTCATACATCATTTATTTAAACATCTACTCATGCTTGCATTCTCTATTTAGTAACATAATGTATATACATTAACATGGGTTAAAATTAAATAGAACATTATATTACACACAAGGGTGCACAAAATACATATGCCGAATAGTAACTCCTACTAATAATGAATACTATAATATCTCAGCATGAATTAAACTCTATGATTAAATTATGTTATAGATCTATGTGTTAGCTTTCCGAAACTTTAAACGGATCGCGTTTTCGTTTCTGGAAACTCCCGAAATCGCGAAAACACCGAGAACGCGTTTGTTTTTCGTACAGCTGACACTCAAATAATTTTCTAGAAAGTTACAGAAAGAATTAGGCCTATTAATACATTTTTTTGGAAAGTTAACTTCAATACGCTTCTTTTAAAAAAAACGGGAGATTAAACCGAGCTTTGAGCTAGAAGTTATGACATTTCGAAGTTAGGGCTGAAATTAAAAACGTGGATAAAAATCATGACGGATTTAGATAGTTTGAGCCAAAAGAATACACAATATATATCCTAATTATCCACAACAATAATAGCAATAATAATATGAGGAACCACACTCACAAACTTGATTATATAATCATCATGAACCATTTATTACATATATAAATATAGATACACTCTCATTACAATATATATATATATATATATATTTTTTTTTTTTTTTTTTAATGAGAACATTTGATAGTAGCCTTCGATATCTGTCTTCTAATCTCCTGTATCATCATCTCCTGCGTGTACTTGTAGTTTTCATATCGCCATTTATTACGATTTTTCCAAAGCACCCATATTGTCGCCCCCACACAAATCTGCCGCTTGTGTAGATTTCTGCCACGCCACCAATTATGTAGTCGCTGGAGCAATGTCGGACTCCTCCCTCTGATCTGTCCTTCCAGTTGTAGTTTCCTCCAAATTCCCCTTGCCAGTTCACCATCATGAAATACATGCTCCATAGTTTCCACTGAGCCCGTCAAACAGCAATGACATTTAGAAGCAATACTAAATCCCATTTGAATCACCTGATCATCCGTGGGAAGTTTGCAAAGAAGCAATCGCCACATCAAGATTGACCATTTATATGGAATGCAAGTACCCCAAATATGAACAAAGGATGGAATGATAGGCCACTGAGTACGAGATATATCCCACGCCGACGCCAGAGAAAACCGCCCTGACACCCTGCGCCAATACATTCCCGTCTCGTCCTCGATTATGTGTTGCTGTGCCACATCTCTCCCTGACAGTATTCGCTTCCACACATGGGATGAGTTCGACGTTATCTGCACTGCGTTATAACTTTCCATAGAGCAATATTTAATCATAAAGAAATTAATCCATAAGCTCTCCTGAGTTCTAAACTTCCACCATAATTTAATTGCAAATGCCTTCATAATGTCTTCCAGTTTTTTAACACCCAATCCACCCTCCGATTTGGTTCGAGCAATATTATCCCAACCAAGCCATTTCCGTTTGGGAGCCCCATTGTTAGATCCCCAGAAGAAAGAACTGAACATTGCTTCAATTCTATTTAACACTGAGCACGGGGGATTGCAAGCAGCAAGTGTATACACCGGAATCGAAGTAAGAACAGATTTGATTAGGACTAACTTACCTCCGGGAGATAACAGTTTGTTATGCCACCCATCAATCCTTGCTCTGATTTTGCTTAACAATTCTTCGAACATCCCGGCGTTCCTATATCCAGCTGCCATAGGACAACCAAGATAAGTAATCGGCGGGACCCCAACCTCAAACCCAGTACGCTCTTTGAGCTCTTGCACCCGGTCTGGCAAAGTCTTTTCTGCGACATACATCTTGGTCTTTGACACATTCATCTTCTGCCCGGACACCATCTCATATCTTTGAAGCATTTCCCGAATTAGAGCAAGGGAGCGAAGATCTCCTGCTGAAAATAATAATACATCGTCAGCGTAAGCTAAATGTGTGATAGGCATACAACCTCTAGGAGATATAAACGGCGTAAACCCATCCGTAGACGGCAATGTCTTCAAATTACGAGATAAGACTTCAGCTGCTATAATGAACAGAGCAGGCGATAGTGGGTCTCCCTGCCGCACTCCTCTATATGCTTGAAAATAGCCCGCAGCTTCCCCATTGATCAAAGGAGAGAACCAAACATTGTTCTGCAACCGGAGGATCATATCCACCCATTTATTATGAAAGCCAAATCTCCGAAGCACTTTAAGAAGGAATCTCCAATCTACTCTATCATAGGCCTTCATCATGTCCAGTTTAATTGCAATATTTCCTCCCCTATGCTTTTTGTTCATCTTTGCGACAATTTCTTGGCCAAGAATGATGTTATCTACTATTTCACGCCACAACACAAAGGACACTCCTATGACCTCCAAATGGACACAAAATAGACACAATGGAGATACAACCATGGGGGTCATTCCTATGGGTTCAAAATAGACCTATATACATGAGGAAATGAAAAGGAGAAGAGATTTATACCTCCCGGTAGATCGAATCGAAGAAAAACCTTTCCGGAGCAACACCGACACGTAGAGATTCCAAAAGGACACGAACGAGCTCCGAATCCTCCCAAACTTGGATAGCTTCCTCCTTGACTAGAATGGAGAAGGAAAGAAGAAGATTTGGTGGTAAAATGGAAGGATTTGGTGGAGAAATTGCTAGGGATTGCTCTCTAGGAATTTGGGGAAGAACGAGAGAGAGAAAAATAGATGGATAATGACAAATGGGAGGCTCAACCCTATCCTTATTGTGGCTGGCCATAAAGGTAGTTTTGTCCTATTAGAAAAAGTCCAAAAGCCCCTACTAACCTATTCTATGAGTATTAGGAAAGGGCTAATTGGTTGGGGCTAAATTAGTCATTCTAAAGTCTCTAATCACATTAACCTTATCCATAATAATTAGTCTAACCTCTAACTAAAATATTTCTATCATGTGGACTAAAATTAATATCATGTGGGCCATGCCTAACTAGTGTGTGGGTCCCACTAGAGTCAAACTATCCCTGGGTCCCCGTTTCAAGTCGGATTGAGTTGCAATTCGAACCCGACTCAAATAACCCCAAAACAATATCATAAATAATAAAATAATATCAAAATAATTCAAAGAGGTCAAATGCAAAAATATCCTTAGGCCAAAAATGACATTAAAATATAATAATCACATGGTTAGGCTCTAGGTCAAACAATCTCTAGGATTTCACTAGCAAAACGTCAAAATCACAAGTCATTGATTTAAATAATTTTAAAATAATTTAAAATCACCTAAAATCATAACATGAATTAAATATCATTATTAAAATAATTATAAACACAAAATTTCAAAATTACCCTCAATCAGAAAATTAAAATAAAATGAAAAAAAAATTAAACCAAAATTTAGGGTGCTCACAACAAAGCTTTCATTTACCATCCACAAATTGTGTTAGAGTTATTGAGTTAAAAAGTAAGATCTTCTTCTTGTTGTATAAGGAGATCAAAATCTATTGTGAAAGGTTGAAGTTGGAGAGTCTTCGTATCCAAACTCTCGGTTGAAGTTGGAGAGTCTTCGTATCCAAACTCTCGGTTGAAGTTAGAGAGTTTTCGTATCCAAACTCTCGGTTGAAGTCGGAGAGGCCTTCGGACTAAATCTCTCGTGTAAGAAGTTGGCGAGTTCTTCGGATCCAAACTCGTGTGTAACTATTTACTCAAATAGTGGATTAAAGCCGGAGAGAGTTCCGGGACTGGAGTGCCCCTTGGGAGGATACTAGGATATATCATGTGTCGGTATTGTTATTGCTTCTTCTCTTACACTTATATTTTTAAATTGCCAATTAGCTTATGTTAAGTGCTTGATTAGTTAGCTTGACCATATTCACCCCCCCTCTAGGGTTTCTACAGCTGTGTCTGTCCCCCGCTCTCCAGTATTCCGGTTCTGGGGAGTGGCAGACGGTCACCATGTTGGCATCCTCACCCCTCTGTACCGGTTAAAAATATATTATTTACTATTAAAATTAAATATTTTATCCTATTTATATTAAAATAATGTGTATTCAATAAAATATGTACTATATGACAAAAATGTTCCATTATGGGAATCGAGCCTCTACACCATAAACAACCTCAGCAACCGCAATGTCAAAGGCAAGTAGTGCATCGAATCGTTCGACTTCCATGCACCATGAGTCTTTCCTGTAGCAGTTGCCGTGAAGCGATTAGAACTAAAGAATCTGCACACTTTTTCATCCTTGTCATTTTTGTAGTACAACATGCACCCGTTGTGACATGCATCGATTTTATTGTATCCCATCCATAGCGATTTCACTATTCTTTTAGATCAGTAGAAGTTTGTATGTAACTTGGCACCCTCCGACAGGATCTCTATAATCAACTTAATCAGTCGGTTTTAGCATTCTTGCGATATGTTAAAACCAGAATTAATACTCAACAGCCTTGTAACCACCTCCAACGGTGAATGAT
Organism: Iris pallida; assembly: GCA_029216955.1. Taxonomy (NCBI): domain Eukaryota; kingdom Viridiplantae; phylum Streptophyta; class Magnoliopsida; order Asparagales; family Iridaceae; genus Iris; species Iris pallida. The sequence continues at coordinate 9,469,041 of JANAVB010000397.1, forward strand.
CCTCACAACCATGATATAATGGAGACAAAGAAAAATAGTAATATTGTCATACGAGTTGATATTCTAGAAAGACGATTGATTCAACAGTGTGGTGATAAATACAGTTTTTCTTCTTAACTTTGTACAACTTCGGTGACATATCAATAACTTAAGGATTTGTGGGTCCTTTCATACACGATGTATCGGAGGATTCACATATCCTTAAATTACGAATTGTAATGCCTGTGGTTCGTATACGTATCTTGATATATGTGTATGTATTTTGACTCGTATTGCCTGATTCCTTGCTTGGCTTATCTTGGCATTTCATGTCTTGGTTTATTTTGGTTTGATTCGGCTAGGCTTGGTTTGCCTTGGGTTCATCATGAACCAAAGGAGAACTCTTACCTACCACCACAATTTATTAACCCAACTTATTTCTCTCTCCTTATTACTCTTCTTCTTCTCCACCATTACTCTCCACCTACCAGGAAGGTTGAGGCAAGTGCATCTTGCTTCATGGAGGAACTCAAGATTTATTGTTCAATTTTCTTCCTCACAACATTCTAAGCTACATTAGTACTTAGCATTTTTAATTTCCATGGCTTATTGCTTGTAGATCTAAGTTTATTTCATTTTTAGATTTTTTAGGGTTTGATCTATTTAATCTTGTTATTATCAAGTTCTGATGGTTCCATGTTGAAGAGAATTTCATTCTGCCCCATTTTGACCTATGGAAGTTCGGATATGGACTCTGGATGATGGTTTTATGAAGCTTGGAAGCCATGGCTTGCATGGTTCTTCTTCTCGGAATAATAGAGAAGAAGAACAGTTCCCTGCTGCATGATTCTTTGCTGCATGAACTTAGCCGCATAGCCTTTATGCGGCAAGTTATCTTCTTGGCCGCATAGCGCTTGCTGTATGACTTGGTCACATGGCCTATGCCGCATGAACTGTCCTCCAGCCACATAAGAACCCGATTCCTTTCAGCCGCATAAGACTTAACCCTGGCCGCATGAACTCTGAACGGTTATCCAGCCGCATAAGTCCAGTGATTCTGAGCCGCATGAGACTCAGTCTTTTCTGGCCGCATAAGGTCCATCCCTTCCAGCCGCATGAGACCTATCTTCCGCCAGCCGCATGAGAACCCCATTCCCTGAGCCGCATATGCCCTGTCTCCCCCCCAGCCGAATGGACTTTTCCCTTACTGCCGCATATGCCCCCAGTCATTTCCAGTCGCATGAGGCCATTCCCGTCCCTGAGCCGCATTCGCTCCCCTTTACTGGCCGCATGGGACCCAGTGATCCTGAGCCGCATATGCCTGTCCTTCTTGAGCCGTATGCGCCCTGAACTTCCTTCCAGCCGCATGAGCCACGTGCCCTGTGCCGCATTGAACCCAAGTCCCCTGGCCGCATAGACTCATTTTCCTGAGTCGCATGACTCCTCTCCCTACCTTGCCCTTGTTATTTTAATTTTTTTACTCATGTCTGATAACTCTCAGTGTAACTTGGGTCTCTTGATAGAATGCTTGTACTATGATATCCTGCACATGTAACATGAACACGACAGTGACCCGTAGGGGTGCATTCTTGACAAGTAACATGACCTGATAGTGGCCCGCCGTGGCGCACTCCTGGAAAGTATACATGTTATGATATATCTCGAACTGCTGTTACGACGGCTAACATGACATGACATGACATGACATAGCATGACAAGAATGAATGACCTGGACACCATGGACGATTGTGCTTGTACAAATAAACCAATATTGTCTTGCATCATGTCTAGACAGGGACCCCTGAGTTCCACAGTCTGGGGCACCTATTGAATTGACTAAGGTTAATTACTAGGATAATCCAGTAGTCATGAAGAGATTTTCCAGCTATAGGCAATCCCGTTATCTGGGCGCTCAAGTGGACTTGTAGCTTGCCGACGAGTAGGGCACATTTCCAGCATACTGTCATGTGTTGCACCCTCCCTGAACAAGATATTCGACCTGGATAACCTGGATGGTCTGCAGGGCTTGTGGCTGTAGAATAATCTCATTGCATCTTGATAGTAACTAGGCTTGTGACAACCCTAGTTAGTTAAAGTATCAAGCCGTACTCATTGCTTGGCCGTAAAATGCTGGATGGAGTTTAACCAGTCTAGTCTTGTCCTGATCCTGTACCAGATTGCTTCATGACCAGATTGCTTGTATTTACCCTATCGATAAAAGGTGAGAAACCAAGTTCCATTCAGATGAAGGGTTACAACCCCGGTCCTTGTTTGGTTTACGGGTTGTAACCTGGCTATCTGAATAGTCCCAAGGTTACCTCATCGTATATCATTATATTTTTCCATATTCCAGTTTTATTATTTACTTTTGCTCTTGTGCCAATTGCTGGTTTTATTTCCTAAGTGAAGCTTCCTTTGTGGCACTTGCTCTTTCTGGGATCTGACCCAGCTGGTTTTGTATGGCCAGATACCGGAGCAGCTCCAAAGGATCTACCGACCTTCCAGCCAGATGGTGACCAGTAGACGGAATCCTGGCAATGAGTTGGTTTATTTTTGGCTCTCCCACTCTATTGTAAAATTATTCTTTTGAGGCGTTAGCCGACGAGCACGTGTTGAAGAACAGTATGGCAACTCTAGAGGGGGGTGAATAGAGTTTATATAGAAAAATAGCCAATTAAAAATAACTCTTTCACCAACAATAAATAATCAGAGTAAAGTGCAGAAAATAAATGAAGAGCAGAAGAGCATACGCAAATACAGCGATTTTAACCTGGTTTCCCTCGTGGAGGACTAGTCCAGGCCTGAGAACTCTAGCTCAGGATTAAATCCACTATTTGTGAAATAGTAGTTTACAACCCGTGCCTTTTCTTCAGAAGAGCACGTCAACTTCTAACAGATGATCGCAGTGGCGATTTGCTTGGAATTGTCCAAGCGACTTCTTCGACTCTTGCACAAGAATCCTAACTGAGAGATGCTGAGCACTCGACACTTAGGAGGCTTGTGGCTAGTAGATGGGAAGGGTATGGCTTACTTGAGCTTATAAGAGAGAAGAGAAAAGAAGATTGGATGGATTGGAATGAGAGAATTCATGCCCTATTTATAGTGTTTTTATAGGCAGAATTCGGCCAGAATTCGGGTAGGAAAATTCAAAAATTTGGCCGTTGGACAACTAGCAACCAGCTAACCCTAAAATTAGGGTTCCTGATTTTTAGGGGACAGAGTTCGGCCCGAACTCTGTGTGGAGGCAGAGTTCGGCCCGAACTCTGTCTCCAGAGCACAGAGTGGTTCTAAAGGGATTTTTGGGCAGTGTTTGGTTCAGTGGAGCTTGGGATTTTGGGTAGGCTGAAGACTAAGTGTCAAGAGCTCAGCAAGACTCAGAGTACACAAGTCTAGACTCAATGAAAATATAAAATACAGACTCGAAAACACACTGAGAGCCGGAGACTGAGCTGTCGTCTGTCTTGAACTGTTATGCAGACGTCGTGTGTCGTATTGAATTAATACAGATATTATTTAGTCAATGTAGTCAATATTTGGTTGACTGTGACTTTGTGTCAACAATCTCCCCCATATTGATAATTGACAAAATAATATATGTATATTCAATATTCATACCTGGACACAGTTGATTATAGCAACATAGCTCCCCCATACTTGATGCCGAGCTAGAATGTAATAGCTCCCCCGTAATCAGTGAATGGTGCTGAGCTAGAAGCAATAGCTCCCCCATAAATAGTGCATGGAAACCTGTATAATATCTTCCAAAAAGCACAAACAAGCACAGAAATGCGAAAAGATAGGATATGATACCAAACAAGTATATCCAGCCATATATATCCAGGCAGAATATACATAGTTCTCCCCCTTTTGGCAGTTAGCAATATAGACTGCAGATGAATGAATAATAAAAGAAAACTGCAGTAGACAATTAATAGTAATACAACCACACCAAGCAGAGAAGAAACAGTATAGAAATAATCAAAAGAAGTACTAGCATAAAGTGTCATAACCAAATGTCAAACACACAACCAGAGTTTAAAAGCATCCAAGTACATAAAACTGAAACTAACTAACTAGAAATGAAAATGCATCAACTAATGTCATCATCAGCAGCAGCAGCAGCAGATAGCAGCCAATCTCCATCACGGAGCATGAGATGGTCCAGGAGAGTTTGAACGTCTGGGATCCACAAGAGCAGCACCCGGATCCAGGTAACGCATGACCCACGGATCATCAATGCGATATCCCTTACGATCGGGATCCCACTGCATGGGAATGGCCATAGTAGGATGATGGGACATGGAGTACCGAATATCATGCAGCGAGTTGCAGAGTGCACTCATCTGCAGGGTAGTGCGGTAGTCCATCTGAGCCCACCGATCGGCCTCTAAGTCGAAACGATCCCGGAGCATGGTCTGGATGGAGTCAAGAGTGGCAGGTGGAGGAGGTGCAGCCTGACCGAAAGGAGGGGGGTCAGACTCCGCATCATCAGAATGCTCAGAAGCCTCAGGAGAGGCGACAACTGCCTGAGTACGTCGTGCCTTGGACAGGAAAGCAGGAGCAGGCAAGAACGGACAGATATCAAGTGGTATGTTAAATGCACGAAAGATCATAGGAAGGTACAAAGGATAAACCAGAGCTCGTGGTTTCTTCCTACAGTGAATCATCCAGTCCATCATTGTACGTGGAAGATTGAAAGAAATTCCAAAGTGAAGATGATAAAGAGCAGATATCTCAAGATAAGTGATGTCATCATGGGAACCTGTTTTGGGTAGAATGGTGTTAGAGATAATCCAATGAAGATCAGAAAAATATGGGTTGAGATATTTAGCCATGAGCTTGCGAGGACGTGTGTATGGAGTACACAAATCGTCCTTGAAGCTCTCAAGGGAAATTCCGTTGGGAAAACGGAACGAGCGAGCGTCAACTAGCTTTTCCCAAGAATTGGGCTCTTGAAGATCAAGATATTCGGCTAAGTCAAAGTCATCAAAAGATATATTGATACCTGCAACTCGTGAATAAATATGGAGATCATCAAAGGTCATATTGCAGTAGAACATTTGGACAGCATGACGATAGATAGAAGAAGTGGTAGTGATAAGCTCATCAAAACAGAGGTCATAAAATAAAGCATCATATTGAGAGAAGATAGAAAAATTAATAGGATGTCCTGCGAATACCTGACGATTCCGATAGTCACTAAACCAGTTGTTTGAGGCATCTAGTAAGACAAATAATCGGTTGTCATAGGTAGAAGGATTTCGAGGACGAGGTGGGTTGAACAATGGATGAGGTGGTTGAAGTTGTTCAATGATCTGTTCATTCGTTGGAGGAGAATCCGAAGAGGAAACACTCTCAGTTCGAATCCTCTTTCCACGATTGAACAAGCGAGGAGCCATAAAAAAAAACTTGATAGTGTGAAGTATAGAAGACAAGAATGATACCTCAAATAATCAATAAACAGTGGAAGAGAATGATGAGAAACTCCTTTCCCTTGATTTTGAGGAGTAATGGAGCACTCTAGATCAAAAACTAGGGTTAGGGTTTGAAGGAAAGAGTTTGGAGAGGTGAGGAAGGAGGCAATAGTGAAGGAGAGAGAAGAAAACCCGAAATATAAGTGAGGGTTTTCTTTGGTCGGAAGAAATTCTGACCGTATGATCTAAAATGATCCAACGGCAGAGGCTGATCCCGACTTTGGAACAATTGGACCGAACTCGGCCCGAACTCTGTTGGGGGCAGAGTTCGGCCCGAGTTCTGGATTAGTGGTCCAGAACAGAAAACAGGCTGAAAAGATAGAAAAATTGGTTAAGTGTTGAAGAAAAAAGTTTGATAAATTCAATGAAGTACATAGAGAGGTACACAAAAGTCAGAATGAACTTTAGAAAAATCAATTAGGCAATATTAAATCGAAACAAACCATATAACAAACAAGGAAATATATTGTAATTCAATATTTCAAATTTGCCATGGGTTAGCTGCAGGGGCCGGATCCCAGCTAGCGGTAGTCCTGAGGACTAGTGCACCGTGTCGCTTAGGCTTTTACGCTTTGTTGTCAGAAGGACCCTTTCGGCTTGTACCCATACCAAATTCGTCGTAAAAGAATCAAAATATACTCGATATTTACGCAGGTGAGTCTCAACTTATAACTACTTCATCCAAAATTCCGAGTTCACGACAAAGGAAATTGAAGCGCTCTTCGGATAATGGCTTAGTAAAGAAATCTGCTAGCTGATAATCAGTGTCAATAAACTCTAAGTTAATCGTGCCATTTTGCTGATGATCACGTAAAAAGTGGCGTCTGATCTCAATGTGTTTAGTGCGTGAGTGACAGACAGGGTTCTTAGTCAAATTAATGGCACTAGTATTATCACAGAATATAGGAATATGCATAAAAGATAACTTATAGTCTTCAAGGGTTTGCTTCATCCACAGAATTTGTGCACAACAACGCCCAGCTGCTATGTATTCAGCTTCTGTTGTGGATAGTGCGACAGAGTTCTGCTTCTTGCTAAACCAGGAGACTAAAGCTTTTCCTAATAAATGACACGTGCCACTCGTACTTTTACGGTCGACCTTGCATCCAGCGAAGTCAGCATCGGAATAACCAATAAGATCAAATGATGTTGACTTGGGATACCATAGGCCCACTGTAACCGTACCCTTAAGGTATCGAAAGATACGCTTAACCGCGGTCATGTGTGATTCCTTAGGATTAGCTTGATATCTAGCACATAGGCAAACACTGAACATGATATCGGGACGACTAGCAGTTAAATAGAGTAAGCTGCCTATCATACCTCGATACTTACGTTGATCAACGGGTTTGCCGCTCTCATCTGGTTCGAGTTTGGTTGAAGTAGCCATTGGCGTGCTGATTGGTTTGACGTTGTCAAGATCGAACTTCTTCAGCATGTCCTTGGTATACTTCGATTGGCAGATGAAAGTTCCATTAGCCATTTGTTTCACTTGCAGACCAAGAAAGTAGTTGAGCTCTTCCATCATGCTCATCTCAAATTCTGTCTGCAACACTTGGCAAATTCTTGACAGAGGGTTTCATCAGTAGAACCAAAAATGATATCATCAACATAAATTTGAATCAACAGAATAGTGTCTTTAAAAGATTTTATAAACAGTGTAGTGTCAATTTTCCCTTTTGAAAAACCTTTCTCAAGTACGAAGCTACTTAGCATTTCATACCAAGCTCTGGGGGCTTGTTTGAGGCCATAAAGCGCTTTCTTTAGCTTGAACACGTGGTCGGGAAATTTGTGATTTTCAAAGCCAGGAGGTTGTTTCACATAAACTTCCTCCTTAATAAAACCATTCAAGAAAGCACTTTTCACATCCATTTGAAATAATTTAAAGTTTTGAAAATTAGCAAAAGCACAAAGCATCCGAATGGATTCTAGTCTAGCAACAGGAGCATACGTCTCATCGTAGTCGATACCTTCCTCTTGGTTGTATCCTTGAGCTACTAGACGAGCTTTGTTACGTGTGACTGAACCATCTTCATTTACTTTGTTTCTAAAAACCCATTTAGTACCAATTATCGAGTGATTAACCGGTCTAGGAACGAGTTCCCATACTTGGCTTCTCTCGAATTGGTTGAGTTCTTCTTGCATAGCAGAAATCCAAAATTCATCATTAAAAGCTTCAGAAATGTTTTTAGGCTCTACTTGTGAAATGAAGGCAGTGCTAGCAACGGAGTCCCTTAGTGATGATCTAGTAGTTACTCCACGTGAAACTTCTCCTATAACTAAATTTTCTGGATGAGAAGGTTTGAAAGAGAATTTCTTAGGCAAACCCTCCAGAGAATTAGTTTCGGTTGAAGTATTCATTGGAGTAGAAGTTGATGGCTCAACGTCATCATCAAGAGTACTTACTGCACTGTTGTCTTCATCAAAAGTCACATTTGTTGACTCTTCCACAATAAGTGAGCGTTTATTAAAAACTCTATATCCCTTACTCTTGGCGGCATAACTAAGAAAGATACCATCGTCAGCTTTGGCATCAAATTTGACTAAGTTGTCTTTGGTGTTAAGGATAAAACATCTACAACCAAAAACTTTAAAATAAGAAACATTGGGGGTTCTCCCAAACCAAAGCTCATAGGGTGTTTTCTTCGTAATGGGACGAATTAGCACCCTATTCAAAATGTGGCATGCTGTACTGACAGCTTCTGCCCAAAAGTATTTCGGAAGTAAAAATTTATTCAACATGACTCTGGCCATATCGTCGAGAGTTCTATTCTTCCGCTCCACAACACCATTTTGTTGAGGAGTTCTAGGACAAAAAAATTCATGATCAAAACCATTTGCATTACAAAAATTTTCAAAATCATAATTTACGAATTCGCCTCCATGATCACTTCGGATTCGAGTAATCATGTAGCCTTTTTCGTTTTGAACTTTCTTCACAAAAACTTTGAAAACAGAAATAGCATCGCTCTTATTAGCGAGAAAGAAAACCCAAGTAAATCTTGAAAAATCATCAACAATAACAAATGCATAAAGTTTGCCACCAAGGCTAGCTATTCTAATAGGACCAAATAAATCCATATGAAGTAATTGCAAGGGTCTAGTAGTACTTACAGAGTTGATGGAATGAAACGAGGATTTAGTTGCCTTGTTTAGTTCACATTCGGCACATACCGTGTCCTTTTTGAATATGATGTCAGGCAATCCTCTCACTAGCTTTTTGGTAGAAAGCCTGGATATAGCATCCATGTTGGCATGACCAAGACACTGGTGCCAAAGTAGTCATTCGTCTTTGTGGGCATATAGACATCTACCTGCATTGTTAGTATTTACAGAAAGATAGAAAATATAGATGTTGTCCTCTCTTTTCCCTTCAAAAGCAATGTCTCCTGTTGACCTATCATAGATGTAGCAACTGTTTTGTCCAAAGTTAATATCATATCCATGATCAGCAAGATGACTAATGCTGAGCAGGTTATGCTTTAACTCGGTCACTAGGCAGACATCCTTTATTACAGGAGAAGGAGGATGACCAATGATACCATTACCTATTATGTGCCCTTTGAGATTGTTACCGAAGGATACATATCCTTCTCTCTTCATCGATAGTGATGCAAAAAGATTTGCGTCTCCCGTCATATGTCGCGAGCATCCACTATCGAAAATCCACTTACTTTCAGTTGAAGAGGGAAGGTCCACCTACATCAAGAGTAGATGTGACCTTTGGTACCCGAGTTCTTGAGGGTCCTGAAAAGTTAGTCTTTGGAAACCAAGTATATATCTTTTTATCTACAAGTCTTCTAAATTTGCACTGTGGTGAGATGTGTCCATGTAATCCACAGTAAGTACAGATAGCATTTTTATTTATACTAGGAGCATGAGAATAATATCTATAAGCAACAGGATGAGGATGGTCATGATGTGAAGAGTTGGCATGGTGATGATAATTATGCACAGAATGAGTGGCATGGTGATGGTGTCTATGAGGCATATCATGATGGTATTGTCTATGATGTGTGACATGCTGATATTGTCTATATGGCATGGCATGATGATTTTGTCTATATGGCATGACATGATGATTTTGTCTATATGGCATGGCATGATAATTTTGTCTATATGGCATGGCATGATGATTTCTATGTGTGGAGTGATGTTGATTGTGTCTTTGTGCATGATGATTGTGTACTGAGTGAGAATTGTTCTTACGTGCACGTGGTTTGTGAAAGTTTGTGTATATAAATGCATGGTTATGTGCTGCATAAAAATGACGTGGTTGACTAGCATGAGTGGTGTTGTGCCCATGTGATTGGGTTTGAGGTTGAACAACCTGTTTACCCAATTTGGTTTCTAATCTTTTAGAAACAGCTTGCAGTTCATCAACCTTAATATTTAAGCCATATATCTTAGTCATGGAAATCTTGTGTCTACTCTTTTCTTCAGCAAGCAACGTGTTGAGTGTAGTGATTTCTTGAGTTTGTTGCTCAATACGTGCTTCAGCATCATGTAAGCTTAATTTAAGCTTGGATACTTCATCAGTGTCATTTGTGGGTGTCGTATTTCTAACATTATTAAGAAGTAAAGAAACTCTTTGTATCTCATCTTCAAGACTTTTGATTTTGTCCTTGGCATGTTTGTATTTACCGATGACCTTTTTGTGATCATCGAGTAAATCAGTGAAAGCATCGCCAAGTTCATCAAAAGAGAAGTCATCTAGAGTTTCGTTAGATACCTTGTTGGAAGTTGCCATTAGGCACACATTAGCTGTATCTTGAGGAGAGTCCTTTTCTTCCTCGGAGTCACTCGCTTCACTTTCATGCCAAATGCATGTGTTGGCATATTTCCTTGATGAGTTTCTTTTGTATGGCTTCTCATGGCGGTTGCTCTTCTTCAGGAATGGACAGTCTTTTCGGACATGTCCAGTTTTCTTGCAACCGTAACAAGTTGGCTCTTCTTCATCGTCTTCTTGAGATTCCTTCTTCTTTCGATTGAAGCGAAGGAATTTCCTGAAGTTGCGAACCATGAGAGCTTGGTCTTCATCATCCGAATTATCTTCTTCGGTCTCATCATGATTAGCTCTTCGTTGATGAGCTTTGAGTGCGATCTCCCTGGTCTTCGGAGCGGGCTCTTCGAAGTCCTTGAGGTCAAGCTCGTGAGTCATGAGTTTACCCATCAAGGTCTCCATTGACATTGTTGTGAGATCGTTCCCTTCTATGATGGCTGTCACCTTAGGGTTCCAAATCTTTGGTAGCCCTCTGAGCAACTTACGAATCTTCTCGTGGTTTGAGTACTGCTTTCCAAGCGAGGATAGAGGATTGATGATATCGAGGAATCTTGTGAACATTTGAGTGATCGTCTCACTTGGCTTCATCTTGAAGGCTTCGTATTCTTGAGTGAGACGGCTTATTTTAGATTCCTTGACCTGTGTGGTTCCTTCATGCGTCACTTCTAGAAGTCTCCATACTTCATGAGCAGTGGTGCATGTAGAGACCCTGTTGAACTCATTCATGTCTATAGCACAGAATAAAGCATTAATAGCCCTAGCATCTAGACTTGCCTGTTTCTTCTCCTCGACAGAATATTTGTCGTATGGTTTCTCAATGAGGTCACCATCGACAACTATCCTGGCGGGCTTTTTGTAACCGTCAGTGACGACAGTCCACAGGTCAAAGTCTAGAGACTTAAGATAGAAGCTCATCCTTGTTTTCCAATATGTATAGTTAGTTCCATCAAATAGGGGAGGCCTATGAGTGGACTGACCTTCACCATGATTGGAAATCAAGGATTGTGTGGTTGCCATGGATCAGCTCTTAGGATGTTAGTCCTTATAAAGAGAACAGAGCTCTGATACCAATTGAAGAACAGTATGGCAACTCTAGAGGGGGGTGAATAGAGTTTATATAGAAAAATAGCCAATTAAAAATAACTCTTTCACCAACAATAAATAATCAGAGTAAAGTGCGGAAAATAAATGAAGAGCAGAAGAGCATACGCAAACACAGCGATTTTAACCTGGTTTCCCTCGTGGAGGACTAGTCCAGGCCTGAGAACTCTAGCTCAGGATTAAATCCACTATTTGTGAAATAGTAGTTTACAACCCGTACCTTTTCTTCAGAAGAGCACGTCAACTTCTAACAGATGATCGCAGTGGCGATTTGCTTGGAATTGTCCAAGCGACTTCTTCGACTCTTGCACAAGAATCCTAACTGAGAGATGCTGAGCACTCGACACTTAGGAGGCTTGTGGCTAGTAGATGGGAAGGGTATGGCTTACTTGAGCTTATAAGAGAGAAGAGAAAAGAAGATTGGATGGATTGGAATGAGAGAATTTATGCCCTATTTATAGTGTTTTTTTAGGCAGAATTCGGCCAGAATTCGGGTAGGAAAATTCAAAAATTTGGCCGTTGGACAACTAGCAACCAGCTAACCCTAAAATTAGGGTTCCTGATTTCTAGGGGACAGAGTTCGGCCCGAACTCTGTGTGGAGGCAGAGTTCGGCCCGAACTCTGTCTCCAGAGCACAGAGTGGTTCTAAGGGGATTTTTGGGCAGTGTTTGGTTCAGTAGAGCTTGGGATTTTGGGTAGGCTGTAGACTAAGTGTCAAGAGCTCAGCAAGACTCAGAGTACACAAGTCTAGACTCAATGAAAATATAAAATACAGACTCGAAAACACACTGAGAGCCGGAGACTGAGCTGTCGTCTGTCTTGAACTGTTATGCAGACGTCGTGTGTCGTATTGAATTAATACAGATATTATTTAGTCAATGTAGTCAATATTTGGTTGACTGTGACTTTGTGTCAACACGTGTTAGCTCGATTTCACTTACATACTGTTTGCCTACGGGCTGTAACATGATTGACAGATCCTAGGGTTGATCATGTATGACTAAACTCTTTCTAGTCTTCACATTCTGTAATGACTAGCTTCATGATCTGCTGAATATGTAATGTTTGGGACGCCTTACTATTGTATATTTGGTGATCTTACATCTTGTGACATTTACTTACTTGCTTGTGATTGAGACACTAGGCTTGTTCATGACCGTAAGAGACTGTTGGCTTGTAGTCAAACCCTCATGTATCTAGACAGCCGTGACCGTATAGCAAGGTGGGTTGCACTTCGATATACGTAGCTGGCTATGTTCTCCCCCGCTCTCCAGTATTCTGGTTTTGGGGCGTGACATGGTTTAAGTGGTGGCCCATACAGGTCTTTTGAATCAAGATATGTGAGGGTTTACTGAATAGATGTCTCAATTAGCACTCGCCTTTGATCTCTGCTCGTATCCTCTAATCTCCTAGAATATTGACTCGATCCCATGCTTGTATCTTTGATCTGTCCTGGTCCTTTCTTATTGTTCCCTATGTCGTCTTCTTCTGCGGTACTGTTCCTGATCCTACCGATCAGCAAGGCGGAGCACCTCCCATGGATCAGCAGTAACCTGGGGATCAAGCCCAGCATTCCGGAGTAGCCTCCAGAGTCATGCTTACTGGGGGTCAAGAGCCACCAATCCAGCCAGTCCAGCCTGCGGAGTCTGATGATGGCACTTTGGTAGGTCTCATTAGATCATTGTTAGCTTCTCAAGATCATCGAGGTAATGCATTGCACCAGGCAAAACAAGATGCTCTGAACAGAGGTGGTCATCCAGGGAACAGTGCGGCCAACAACTTCAATTGTTTGAACCCTCCATTCTTCGATGGCAGCGAAGATGCTGTTGCTGGTGATGCATGGCTTCAGGACACTGAGGTTATTCTAGAAGCAGCCAGGACCCCAGAAGACGAGAAGGTGGCCGTAGTATGCTTGCAGTTATTGGATTTGGCCCGCAGCTGGTGGACGGCGCAGGCCGTTGGATTGAGGGCACCTATTGCTTGGGCAGTATTTCGAGAGAGATTCCAGACCAAGTACTTCTATGCTGTAGCTCGGTATGATCTACAGACGAGGTTTACCAATCTGAAGCAGATGGGCAGGACGGTCGACGGATATGCAACCGAGTTTTCCAGGCTTAGTCGGTTTGCTCCTACCTTGGTGGCGACCGAGTTTGACAGAGCCCAGCGGTTCCAACAAGGACTCCATCTAGAGATTCTACTGATAGTGGAGCAGTTTGAGCATCAGATCTTTGATGCGGTATTGAGAGCCGCTAGGAGGCATGAGTATACCTTCCAGAGGATCGTGGACAGGACCGGAGGTCGGAAGCGATCTTATGGCCAGATGAACCAGTCTTCAGCACCAGCCTCGGCATCTAGGGCCTTGACCATTGGAGCTCCGAGGCGAGCGGCTTCAGTTACGTCGGTTCAGCATTTAACCCCGACGTATCCCCAGCAGCAGCAGAAGCAGTCTTTCGCAGTGGGTTGCGCTCATTGTGGGAAGCCAGGACATGTAGTAGCAGAGTATCGCAGGGCACAGGAATTGTGCCTGGCTTGTGGAGCACCGGACCACATGGTTGGGAACTGCCCGAATAGGGGGAGTTCCTCTTCTTCGACCTTTTCTAGTCCTTCGGTTAGGGGACTAGCCCCAGTACCAGTCCAGCAGCAGTAGTACCCATTGCCGAGCCCCTTGCTGCCTCAGAGCCAAGCTTTTCAGCAGCAGAACCCCCAACAGTATGCTCAAGCCCAAGTCCAGATTCAGAACCGGCAGAGAGGTTTCCAGCAGAGGGGACCAGCACCCAGAGGGCACGGTCAGGTGATGGCGATGACCATAGAAGAAGGATTGGCACCAGGTGAGGTAGTGGCAGGTACTATTCTCGTCAACTCTTTCCCAGCATCAGCATTATTTGATTTTGGTGCATCGTATTCATTTATGTCTGTACGATTCGCGATACGGATAGGATTGGAGCCCGAGTCCTTATCAGTAAGGCTCAATATACTTACTAGTAACGGTCTTGTGGGAGTAGATAGAGTGTTTTCCTCGTGTCGGATCATAATTAGCGGTAGAAAGTTTCCCGATAGATTGATAGAGTTCCCGATGGCCGACTATGATGTGGTCTTAGGGATGGATTGGTTGAGGAACCAGTATGCTAGAATAGACTGCCATGTTGGTAGGGTTGTTTTTAGCATTCCAGGTCAGCCGAAGTTTTCCTTTTCACGAGGTGAAGTTGAGCCTTCTCCTCCAGCATTGCGGATGACAGTAGCAGCAGTTCAGTTGCCCCAGATAGTCGATGAGTTTCCAGATATTTTCCCAGAAGAGCTTCCAGGGATGCCGCCAGAACGAGAGATCGAGTTCACCATAGACTTAATCCCAGGGACAGCACCAGTGTCAGAGAGAGTTTACCAGATGGCGCCGTCAGAATTGGAGATATTGTACAAGATGATTGAAGAACTCCGGACCAAGGGATTCATTCGTGCTAGTGGATCGCCTTGGGGAGCCCTGATGCTTCTTGTGAAAAAGAAGGATGGTACGTCCAGATTATGTATTGATTATCGTACCTTGAACTTAGTGACAATCAAGAACAGATATCCTCTCTCGAGGATAGATGACTTGTTTGATCAACTCAAGGGGGCAGTAGTATTCTCGAAGATCGATTTGCGTTCAGGATACCATCAGATCAGAGTCAGAAAGCAGGATATCCCGAAGACGGCATTCAGATCTAGATATGGGCATTGGGAGTTCCTTGTTATGCCCTTTAGAGTAACCAATGTGCCAGCCGTATTCATGGACCTCATGAGTCGTATCTTCATGCCTTACTTAGATCATTTCGTGATTGTGTTTTTAGATGACATCCTGGTATACAGCATGAGTGAGGCAGAGCATGAGCAGCATCTCAGAGTGGTTCTCCAGATTCTCCGAGAGCACCAGTTATATGCCAAGTTCAGGAAATGCGAGTTCTGGTTCGATCGCATTTCTTATTTGGGTCATATCATCACCAGAGGAGGAGTTGAAGTGGATCCCCAGAAGATCATGGCCATTGATACGTGGCCAGTTCCCAGCACAGTTGCAGAAGTTTACAGTTTTCTTGGCTTGGCCGGCTACTACCGGTAATTTGTTTCAGACTTTGCTCGGATTTCAGCGCCCTTGACCCAGTTGACCTGCAAGGATGTGCAGTTCATTTGGACCGCAGATTGTCAGGAATCTTTTGAGAAGTTGAAGCGAGGTTTGATGACGGCACCCATTCTCACACTTCCAGATGGGACCGGAGGATTCTCAGTGTATTGTGATGCTTCAGGCAAAGGCTTAGGATGTGTTTTGATGCAGCATGGGAAGGTAATAGCTTATGCGTCACGACAACTTCGTGATCATGAGAGGAATTACCCAACCCATGACTTGGAGCTGGCAGCAGTAGTGTTTGCACTTAAGCTTTGGAGATACTACTTATATGAAGATAGGATGGAGATTTTCACCGACCACAAGAGCCTGAAATATGTGTTCACTCAGAAGGATCTTAACATGCGTCAGAGGAGATGGCTGGAGCTTCTTGTGGATTATGATGTCAACCTGCAGTATCATCCAGGAAAGGCCAACGTTGTTGCAGATGCATTGAGCAGGAGAGCCGAAGTTTATTTTCTGACAGGGCAGCCAGAGTTATTAGCAGATCTTCAGAAGATGGGTATTAAAGTTGTTCTCCCTTCCAGTGTGGCATTGATGGCCAGTATTGTCATGCCCCGATTCGGTAGAATCGATAGTCGTCCCCCGGGCGTTATGCCGTGCAAGCCTAAGTTGCGCTTGCACAAGGCGGTTCATAAGGTTATCTGAAACAACAACATATATAAGAGTACGCAGAGAAATTGAACACATTCATATAGAAAAGGAAACTTGCATTTTTATTGATAATAAGTTAGGTTACAGACTCGATTACAAAAGAGGCCTCTCGGGCTTACAACCGACATCGATGAGATAATCATTCCATACATTTACATCCCTTTTTACAAATATCAAAGCGACTCTCTAAGACCTGGGATCGGCGAGAGTTTGTGACTCATGATGCAGTTGGGTTGGAGTCTTCAAAATGTTGCAGAGTTAGCCTTCGCGCTAGCAAGGCTTCAAAAGAAAGGAGCGTCGCCTTCAGTTCCTTGGCACGCTATCCTGGTTCCGAATACCTGTTGAGAGCGAGGGTCAGCACTTTACACATTGTACTGGCGAGTGGCAATTTAAGTCACGTGCTCTCATTTGTTGAAGAAGTTAAGTGAGCGTGCATGCAACTGTTTTGTGAAGTTTCTAGCCATCCTATTCAATTCAACTTTACATTTGAAGGCACACTGTATAACGACGATAGATCTTACCCCGGCAGAGCGCGCCGTCGTAGCGTAAACTTACCATGTTCTTCCTTGTCATGTTGATAATAGTAAAACGTAATAGAGTACAATCGTGAAGGTCACTGGCACGACAAGCCATCCTGGACATATAGCTTGGTAGACAGAGGACCTTCAGCGCAGGTAGCGAGCCCCGTTGAAAGCCACTGCCTACCGTGGCATGCATCCGGCACAGCTATTCGTGTTTCTTCCAAGACCGGAACGGTCCCGTGGCCTTGGGATACCGTCCAAAGAAACAATCGCCCTTGTCGACAAGTTGTCCATGACCGTGCTAAGTTAATTATTATTTCAAGGCACATCTTCATGTATTGTTGCGACATTCATTTAATCGATTCGTCTTTCCTTAGCACGGTTCCATATGATTCGATAATTGCAAGCACGCTAATATTATATGACAAGCATCTGTATAGTTCATGTTCGTGGGACGTCGTGTGACTGTTCATCGGAATATCATTTATGTCATTGCATTACATCTAGCATAGCACATGTCTTAGTATCGATAATGTATTAGAGAAGAGGGTCGAGGGAAGAAGGGTCAGCCACTCACCTTAGTATTTACTTGAGGCGAGAAACTGGTTGGCCGTGCTAGACGTTGCCTACGCGATCACCTGAAATCGCACAAGCAACTGATTAGAACACTGTGTTATTCAAGGAAATTCGATACGAATGTGAAGTTCGAAACGTAAGCCATGAAAACCATCGAAAGCATTCACGAAAACGCATTCAGAAAATAAAGCCAAAACCAATACAAGCGGCGTGAAAAGCAGAGCAACGGAAGGTCTCTCCCGACTCAGCCGCAGAGTCAATCCTCGAGGTGCAACCCGCTGAATATGGGACTTGGTTCCGAAGAAGCCATTCCATAACGGGGAATGGATCTTAATTCAACCGTTCCCGTTCGATCGATTCGATCGATCCCGACCTATCGGTCCCGAACGAGTCGATAGCGACAGTGTTCCTTTCTCGCGCACCCCGTGGTTGGAGAACTGGGTACAATGTAGGGACGGGGCACTACACCATAACCAACTAGGAAAAAGTTTTGTCCTCGAAACTTAAGAACATAACCTACCTCTATGAAAACAATGAAGGAAACTTTTCCTTCATCTCTGACTCGAGTTTCCATGTCGACTCTTCTGCCGCATGGTTCCTCCAGAGTACGCGAACGAGAGGGATCGCCCGATTTCGCAGCAGCTTATCCTTGCATTCTAAGATTTGAACTGGCTCTTCAATATAGGATAAGTCGGACTTTAGCTCCAGCTGGCCAAAATCTACCACGTGGCTAGGGTCGTACACGTACTTCCGTAGCTGGAAGACGTGGAAGATATTGTGCATACCTTCAAGCGCCGGCAGTAGGGCAATTTTATAGGCCACTGGAGCGACCCGCTCGAGTATTTCGAACGGCCCAACGAATCTCGGACTCAGCTTTCCCTTCGCGCCGAACCGAGTAACTCCTCGCATGGGCGATACCTTCAGGAACACATGATCGCCCACCTGGAACTCAAGTGGTCTTCGATGGGTGTCGGCGTAGCTCTTTTGCCGACTCTGTGCAATCTTCAGTCTTTCTTGAATTAGCTTGACCTTTTCCACAGTCTGTTCCACCAGCTCCGGGCCGAGTATCTGCCGTTCCCCGACTTCATCCCAGCAAATGGGCGATCTGCACTTCCGATCGTACAAAGCTTCATACGGCGCCATTTGGATGCTGGACTGGTAGCTATTGTTGTATACAAATTCTGCCAGCGGTAGGTGGACGTCCCAGCTTGATTTGAAGTCAATTGCGCAGAGCCGTAGCATATCTTCGAGAATCTGATTAACGCGCTCCGTTTGGCCGTCGGTCTGAGGATGGTAAGCTGAGCTGAACTGCAACTTGGTACCCAGCGCCGACTGAAGGCTACTCCAGAATCGCGACATGAACCGTGAATCCCGATCAGAGATGATGGATACTGGAACTCCGTGCAACCGCACTATCTCATCAAGATAAATCTGTGCCAGGCGATCAACGCTCCATGTAACTTTGATGGCAATAAAATGCGCTGACTTGGTTAGTCGATCGACGATGACCCAGATGACGTCGCTCCCCCGTGGTGTCTTCGGCAGGCCAACAATAAAGTCCATCGTGACATGATCCCATTTCCACTCTGGAATAGCGAGGTTCTGCATCTCCTCGTCCGGTCGATGATGCTCAACATTCACCTGCTGACAGGCTATGCATTACGACACGAAGAGCGCCACATCTCTCTTCATCATGTGCCACCAGAAGGTCGTACGGAGGTCCTTATACATCTTGGTACTGCCTGGATGCAAGGTATATTTCGTATAATACGCCTCCGATATTATCTCCTTTCGTAGTTCTGAATTATGCGAAACACATTGTCGGCCATTCAATCTCAGCACGCCGGTCTTATCTTCCGCAAAGTCGGTCGTACTACCTTTCAAAAATCGCTCGCACATTTTCTTTAGGTACGGATCATCCTTCTGAGCGGCTATGATCTTTTCCAGCAAACTCGGCTCTAACTGCAGCTGCGCCAATCGTACATCCCTGAATCGAACCCGGAGATCGATGCCCATTTCTTCTAGATCTTGTAGTAGTCTGCGGTTAATGGATAGTGAGGCAAGATATTTCCGACTCAGAGCGTCCGCCACAATATTTCCCTTGCCCGAGGTATAGTCGATCGTCAAGTCATAGTCTTTGATCAGTTCGAGCCAGCGCCTCTGTCGCAAGTTCAATTCCTTCTGGGTGAAGAGATACTTGAGGCT
The DNA here is from genome assembly GCA_029216955.1 of Iris pallida. Taxonomy (NCBI): domain Eukaryota; kingdom Viridiplantae; phylum Streptophyta; class Magnoliopsida; order Asparagales; family Iridaceae; genus Iris; species Iris pallida. The sequence continues at coordinate 9,488,484 of JANAVB010000397.1, forward strand.
CTTATGGTCGGTATAGATCGCGCACGCCACGCCATATAGATAGTGATGCCATAATTTCAACGCGAACACAATCGCCGCTAACTCCAAGTCGTGCGTAGGATAGTTCTTCTCGTACGGCTTTAACTGTCTGGAGGCGAAAGATATCACCTTGTTTCGCTGCATGAGCACACATCCCAAGCCCTGGCCTGAAGCATCGCTGAATATCTGAAGACCCTCTGGCCCATCTGGAAGTACGAATATAGGTGCCAAAATTAGTCGCTGTTTTAGCTCCTGAAATAAAGCTTCACAGTCATCCGACCACTCATACACGACTCCCTTTTGAGTGAGGCGAGTCAGTGGCGATGCAATCTTCGCAAAGTCTTTCACGAAGCATCGATAGTATCCCGCCAAACCAAGAAAGCTTCGAATCTCACTAGCAGACGCAGGCCGCTTCCAATCAGCAACAGCTTCCACTTTCTTCGGGTCGACTGCAATGCATTCGGACGAAATGATGTGACCAAGAAAGGATACGCTGCTTAGCCAAAATTCGTACTTACTCTGCTTCGCAAACAACTCATTTTCTCGAAGCGTCTAGAGCACGGCCCGTAGATGTTCTGCATGCTGCACCCTGTCCTTTGAGTAGACGAGAATATCGTCAATAAAGACTACCATAAATTTTTCAAGGAATGGTCGAAATACCCGATTCATCATATCCATGAAGGCGGCAGGGGCGTTCGTCAGGCTGAATGGCATCACCAGGAACTCGTAGTGGCCGTACCGAGTACGAAAGGCTGACTTTTGTACGTCGTCTGACTTGATCTTGAGTTGATAATAGCCTGAGTGGAGATCAATCTTCAAAAATACCGAGGCGCCTTGCAGTTGATCGAATAAGTCGTCTTTGCGGGGCAATGGGTACTTGTTCCAGATGGTGGCCTTGTTCAGCTCTTGGTAATCGACGCACAGACGCATGGACCCATCCTTCTTCTTCACGAACAACACGGGCGCTCCCCACGGTGAAATACTAGGCCGAATAAAGCCTTTATCGAGTAACTCTTGTAACTGGACCTTGAGTTCCTTCAGCTCGGCGGGAGCCATTCTATACGGGGCCTTAAAAATTGGTCGAGTATCGGGGAATGTATCGATGCTGAACTCGATTTCTCGGTCGGAGGGCATGTCGGGTAGCTCGTCCGGGAACACATCGGGGAATTCTGCCACAACGTCGGTCTGACCCGCATTTGCACCATCTTGTCGCATGTCTCAGACGGAAGCCAAATAGCCTTCGCAACCGGAATGCAGCATCCTTCGAGCAGAAATCACCGAGATCAGCATGCAGGTCGACGACACATCACCACACAAAAAGCAGAATTCAGGCACTTCTGGTATGCGGAAGGTGACCGTCTTTCTGGCGCAGTCTATGGTTGTATTGCACGGCCCGAGCCAATCCATTCCCAGAATGATATCAAAGTCCTTCATGTCTAGGACTATCACGTCAAGACCGATATTTTGACCGTCGATACAGATAATCCCGTCGGCACAGGCTAAATTAGTGAGTATTGGTGTACCGAAGGTATGCTTATGCTAAGGTCGAGATCTAACGATATTATCGGAAATTTGTGCTCGGCGTTAAAGTCCGCCGATATAAAACTATACGAAGCACCTGAATCAAATAGTATACGAGCAGGCACATTATTGAAACTAAGTATACCTGTCACGACCGTATCTGATGCAAGCACTTCATCTCGATTCATTGAGTAGACGCGGCCCTAGGCATTGGGGCGACGGTTTTAGACATTTTGTGGTACGGGTTGAGGTGCTCGAGGTGCCGGACCTTGGTTCCCTGGACGGTGCTGTTGAGGCTGAGGCGTGTTCGAGTTGTTTCTTCTTCGGTTCGGGCAGTCTCCATGATAGTGATCCCTTTTTCCGCAGATGAAACACCCGCCATTTTGAACTTCACAGTCGACGGCAAAATGTCTGTTCCGGTTGCACTTGGTGCAGTGAGGTCCCTGGTTCCCCGTCGGATGTCCGCCTTGGTGCCCGTTGTTCGGACGCTTGGTCATGTTGTTTCCTCCCGCGTGGCTAGGGCGTTTGTGATTGTAGGTATGCACAGCGCCGGCAGCACCTGGAGGGTATTAGCGTTCAAGCCGGAGGGCGTGGTTGAGAGACTCCCCTATCGTTTTGTATTGCGAAACAGACATATGGGCGTAGATGGATGGTCGTAGACCCACTTCGAACCGTCGAGCACGACTCGCCAGGGAGGGAGGAATTCTCCAGCAAATTTAGCTAACTTGTTGAACTCTGCTGCATACTGCCGCACCGTCATATTCCCTTGCCTTAGCTGCATAAATTCATTTTCTTTTTCTTGACGAACGGTATCAAGGAGGTACTCGATCTCGAACGCCTCTCGGAAAATGGCCCAAGAAATTTTCGTTGTCTCGTCGTCGTGTTTGATCGCTCGCTTTTGCACGCTCCACCAGTCGTGCGCATTCGATCGGAGTAGAAGTAGAGCGCATGCGACTTTCTTGGACTCTTCGACGCCCAGAAGCTCGAACTTATCTTCCAGTTCCTCCAACCAGTCGATCGCCAAGGAGGGATCTTCCATGCCATAGAAAGAAGTACGGTAGCTTTTTATGAATTTTGTCACATCGAAGTTGGAACTTCTCGGTGCTGCAGGTGCAGGCACGGGCCCCTCCGGCTCGACTTCACTTTGTCTGGCCGCAGGCTCGGTTACGGCATGGGTTGTCGCAGAGTTGTTGTGGTTGTTGTTGGCCACCACCGTCTGAACGATCTGCTGGAGAGTATCAAGCTGCTTCTGCTGCAACTTGAATTGTGCATCGAATCGGGCCTCGAATTGAGTTTGACGTGCCTCCGTCTGCCATCGATGTTGTTCATTCTGGCATTGACTCTCCTCAGCTTGTCGTTCTTGCGCTTCCAGCATACGCAACATCCGTTCCATGGCATCGTTAGAGGGTCCGGGTCTCGAGCTACTCGAGCCGCTCGAAGCACTTTCTTCATTCGCCGTAACGTTCGCCGCCACGTTCACCGACGTGCCTTCTGGGATTTTTGAAGGCAAAAACATTAGTCACAAAACTTATTACAGGCTCACTCGTATGGAACGACATATCTCATCGACACGAGACCAACGATTTTGAGACTAAAAACTCGACACTGGAGGCCAAGGACGTAAAGCCGTGCTCTAATACTATTTCGTCACGCCCGATTCGGTAGAATCGATAGTCGTCCCCCGGGCGTGAGGCCGTGCAAGACTAAGTTGCGCTTGCACAAGGCGGTTCATAAGGTTATCCAAAACAATAGCATATATAAGCGTACGCAGAGAAATTGAACACATTCATATAGAAAAGGAAACTTGTATTTTCATTGATAATAAGTTAGGTTACAGACTCGATTACAAAAGAGGCCTCTCGGGCTTACAACCGACATCGATGAGATAGTTATTTCATACATTTATATCCCTTTTTACAAACATCAAAGCGACTCTCTAAGACCTGGGATCGGCGAGAGTTTGTGACTCATGATGCAGTTGGGTTGGAGTCTTCAAAATGTTGCAGAGTTAGCCTTCGCGCTAGCAAGGCTTCAAAAGAAAGGAGCGTCGCCTTCAGTTCCTTGGCACGCTATCCTGGTTCCAAGTACCTGTTGAGAGCGAGGGTCAGCACTTTACACATTGTACTGGCGAGTGGCAATTTAAGTCCCGTGCTCTCATTTGTTGAAGAAGTTAAGTGAGCGTGCATGCAACTGCTTTGTGTAGTTTCTAGCCATCCTATTTAATTCAACTTTACATTTGAAGGCACACTGTATAACGACGATAGATCTTACCCCGGCAATGTGCACCGTCGTAGCGTAAACTTGCCATGTTCTTCCCTGTCATGTTGATAATAGTAAAACGTAATAGAGTACATTCGTGAAGGTCACTGGCACGACAAGCCATCCTAGACATATAACTTGGTAGACAGAGGTCCTTTAGCGCAGGTAGCGAGCCCCGTTGAAAGCCACTGCCTACCGTGGCATGCATCCGGCACAGCTATCCGTGTTTCTTCCTAGGTCAGAACGGTCCCGTGGCCTTGGGATACCGTCCGAAGAAACAATCGCCCTTGTCAACAAGTTGTCCATGACCGTGCTAAGTTAATTATTATTTCAAGGCACATCTTCATGTATTGTTACGACATTCATTTAATCGATTCGTCTTTCCTTAGCACGGTTCAATATGATTCGATAATTGCAAGCACGCTAATATTATATGACAAGCATCTGTATAGTTCGTGTTCGTGGGACGTCATGTGACCGTTCATCGGAATATCATTCATGTCGTTGCATTACATCTAGCATAGCACATGTCTTAGTATCGATAATGTATTAGAGAAGAGGGTCGAGGGAAGAAGGGTCAGCCACTCACCTTAGTATTTACTTGAGGCAAGAAACTGGTTGGCCGCGCTAGACGTTGCCTACACGATCACCTGAAATCGCACAAGCAATCGATTAGAACACTGTGTTATTCAAGGAAATTCGATACGAATGCGAAGTTCGAAAAATAAGCCATGAAAACCATCGAAAGCATTCACGAAAACGCATTCAGAAAACAAAGCCAAAACCAACGCAAGCGGTGTGAAAAGCAGAGCAACGGGTGGTCTCTCCCGACTCAGCCGCAGAGTCAATCCTTGAGGCACAACCTGCTGAATATGGGACTTGGTTCCGAAGAAGCCATTCCATAACGGAGAATGGATCTTAATTCAACCGTTCCCGTTCGATCGATTCGATCGATCCAGACCTATCGGTCCCGACCGAGTCGATAGCGACAGTGTTCCTTTCTCGTGTACCCCGTGGTTGGAGAACGGGGCACGATGTAGGGACGGGGCACTACAAGTATGCAAGTTCAGTCCAGTATAGTTGAGAGGATCAAGATAGCGCAGTCAGCAGATTCCAAGCTTCAGCGACTCAGAGCAGAGTATGAGACAGGACGGCGACCAGAGTTATGTATTGACGAAGACGGTACACTTCGACATGGAAAGCATCTTTGTGTACCTAGTAGAGATATCAGACAGAAGATTATGGCAGAAGCTCACAGTTCTCAGTATTCCATTCATCCGGGCAGTACGAAGATGTACCGTGACATCCGTCAATACTTTTGGTAGAATGGAATGAAGAGGAAGATAGCCCGGTTTGTCTCTCGGTATTTAGTTTGCCAACAGGTTAAAGCTGAACATCAGAGGCCAGCTAGACTTCTCCAGCCTTTGCCAATTCCAGAATGAAAATAGGAGCATGTGACCATGGATTTTATGACTGGATTGCCAAGGTCCCCGGCCGGTAGAGATGCTATTTGGGTTATAGTTGACAGGCTCACGAAAGTGGCTCATTTTCTTTCGTTCAGAGTTGGTCAGTCGACGGCTCAGCTAGCAGAGATGTACCTCAGGTAGGTAGTCAGGTTGCACGGTATGCCAGTCAGTATCACCTCAGATAGGTATTCAAGATTTATATCATATTTTTGGCGTAGCCTGCAAAAAAATTTGGGGACTCGTCACCAGTTCAGTTTAGCCTATCACCCGCAGATAGATGGTCAGTCGGAGCACACGATCCAGACACTTGAAGATATGTTGCGGTCATGTACACTTGACTTTGGTGGTTCGTGGGAGGATCACCTGCACCTGGTGGAGTTCTCATACAACAATAGTTTCCAAGCTAGTATCCAGATGGCACCGTTCGAGGCACTGTATGGTAGGAAGTACAGATCCCCGCTAGCATGGGACGATGTTGGAGAGAGGCAGATGCTTGGTCCAGAGATGATTATTCGAACTATTAAAGTGGTCAGACGAGTCAGGGATCATCTTCGCGTTGCACAAGATCGCCAGCGCCATTGGACCGATTCTCATCGGCGTCCCTTTGAATTTTCTGTCGACAACCATGTATTCCTTAGGATCTCGCCTACCCATGGCATCATTCGTTTCGGCGTACGGGGAAAGCTTAGTCCTAGGTATATAGGGCCGTTCGATGTTCTGGAGCGAGTAGAAGATGTGTCATATCGTCTCGCTCTTCCGCCGTCACTAAGCGAGGTACATGATGTGTTCCATGTATCTCAACTACGACGGTATATCCCAGACCCGAGCCACATCCTGGATCATTCGGAATTGGTTTTTGGTACCAACCTTTCGTATGAGGAGAGGCCCGTGTCTATATTGGATCGAAGAGAGAAGATACTCAAGAACAAGACTATCAAGTTAGTCTGTGTTGCTTGGGGTCATCACTCTTTCGGAGAGTCAACAAGGGAGCGTGAGGATGATATCCGATCGCGATATCCCGACCTGTTTGACTCGTGAGGTATAATGTCCTCCTAATGCCTGATGCCTTCGATTCCTTGCTTGCATGATTGATTGATTGATTGATTGATTGCTTAGCATAACTTGTCTGTGATTAATATAGCTTGTCCTCGTCCCTCTAGCCTCTTAATTAAATTTCGAGGAAGAAATTCTTTTAATGTGGGTAGAGTTGTAATGCCTGCGGTTCGTATATATATCTTGATATATGTGTACGTATTTTGACTCGTAATGCCTGATTCCTTGCTTGGCTTATCTTGGCATTTCATGACTTGGTTTATTTTGGTTTGGTTCGCCTAGGCTTGGTTTGCCTTGGGTTTATCATGAACCAAAGGAGAACCCTTATCTACCACCACCATTTATTAACCCAATTCCTTTCTCTCTCCTCATTACTCTTCTTCTTCTCCACCATTACTCCCCACCTACCAGGAAGGTTGAGGCAAGTGCATCTTGCTTCATTGAGGAACTCAAGATTTATTGTTCCATTTTCTTCCTCACAACATTCTAAGACACTTTAGTACTTAGCATTTTTAATTTCCATGGCTTATTGCTTGTAGATCAAAGTTTATTTCATTTTTGGATTTCTTGGATTTTAATCTATTTAATCTTGTTATTATCAAGTTCTGATGGTTCCATGTTGTAGAGAATTTTATTCTGCCCCATTTTGACCTATGGAAGTTCGGATTTGGACTCTGGATGAAGATTTTATGAATCTTGGAAGCCATGGCTTGCATGGTTCTTCTTCTCGGAATAATAGAGAAGAAGAACAGTTCCCTGCCGCATGATTCTTTGCTGCATAAACTTAGCCACATAGCCTTTATGCGGCAAGTTATCTTCCTGGCTACATAGCCCTTGCTGTATGACTTGGCAGCATGGCCTATGCCGCATGAACTGTCCTCCAGCCGCATAAGAACCCGATTCCTTTCAGCCGCATGAGACTTAACCCTGGCCGCATGAACTCTGAACGGTTATCCAGCCGCATAAGGCCCAGTGATTCTGAGCCGCATGAGACTTAGTCTTTCCTGACCGTATAAGGTCCATCCCCTCCAACTGTATGAGACCTGTCTTCCGCCAGTCGCATGAGAACGCCATTCCCTGAGCCGCATATGCCCTGTCTCCCCCCCAGCCGCATGGACTTTTCCCTCACTGCCACATATGCCCTCAGTCATTCCCAGTCGCACGAGGCCCTTCCCTTCCCTGAGCCACATTCGGTCCCCTTTACTGGCCGTATGGGACCCAGTGATCCTGAGCCGCATATGCCTGTCCTTCTTGAGTCGCATGCGCCCTGGACTTCCTTCCAGCCGCATGAGCCACGTGCCCTGCGTCGCATTGAACCCAAGTCCCCTGGCCGCATAAACTTATTTTCCTGAGCCGCATGACTCCTCCCCCTGCCTTGCCCTTGTTATTTTATTTTTTTTACTCATGTCTAATAACTCTCAGTGTAACTTTGGTCTCTTGATAGAATGCTTGTACTATGATATCCTGTACATGTACCATGAACACGACAGTGAGCCGTAGGGGTGCACTCTTGACAAGTAACATGACCTGATAGTGGCCCACCGTGGCACACTCTTGGCAAGTATACCTGACATGATATATCTCAAACTGCTGTTACGACGGCTAACATGACATGACATGACATGACATGGCATGACAAGAATGAATGACCTGGACACCGTGGACGATTGTGCTTGTACAAATAAACCAGTATTGTCTTGCATCATGTCTAGGACTGGGACCCTTGAGTTCCACTGTCAGGGGCACCTACTGAATTGACTAAGGTTAATAACTAGGATAATCCAGTAGTCATGAAGAGATTTTCCAGCTACAGGCAATCCCTTATCTGGGCGCTCAAGTGGACTTGTAGCCTGCCGACGAGTAGGGCACATTTCCAGCACACTGTCATGTGTTGCACCCTCCCTGAACAAGATATTCGACCTGGATAACCTGGATGGTCTGTAGGGCTTGTGGCTGTGGAATAATCTCATTGCATCTTGATAGTAACTAGGCTTGTGACAACCCTAGTTAGTTAAAGTATCAAGCCGTACTCATTACTTGGCCGTGAAATACTGGATGGAGTTCAACCAGTCTAGTCTTGTCCTGATCCTGCACCAGATTGCTTGTATTTACCCTATCGATAAATGGTGAGAAACCAAGTTCCGTTCAGATGAAGGGTTACAACCCCGGTCCTTGTTTGGTTTACGGGTTGTAACCTGGCTATCTGAATAGTCCCATGGTTATCTCATCGTATATCATTATGCTTTTCCATATTCCAGTTTTATTATTTACTTATGCTCTTGTGCCAATTGCTGGTTTTAGTTCCTAAGTGAAGCTTCCTTTGTGGCACTTGCTCTTTCTGGGATCTGACCCAGCTGGTTTTGTTTGGCCAGATACCGGAGCAGCTCCAGAGGATCTACCGACCTTCCAGCCAGATGGTGACCACTAGACGGAATCCTGGCAACGAGTGGGTTTATTTTTGGCTCTACCACTCTATTGTAAAATTATTCTTTTGAGGCATTTAGCCGACGAGCACGTGTTAGCTCGATTACACTTACATACTGTTTGCCTACGGGCTGTAACATGATTGACAGATTCCAGGGTTGATCATGTATGACTAAACTCTTGCTAGTCTTCACATTTTGTAACGACTAGCTTCATAATCTGCTGAATATGTAATGTTTGGGATGCCTTACTATTGTATATTTGGTGATCTTATATCTTGTGACATTTACTTACTTGCTTGTGATTGAGACACTATGCTTGTTCATGACCGTAAGAGACTATTGGCTTGTAGTCAAACCCTCATGTATCTAGACAGCCGTGACCGTATAGCGAGGTAGGTTGCACTTCGTTATACGTAGCTGGCTATGTTCGCCCCTGCTCTCCAGTATTCTGGTTCTGGGGCGTGACACGAATACACAACAAAAGCTGCATAAATTTAAGAAAATGGGGAGTGGCAATGGAGTTGGTAATTTAGTCCTACATCGGTTAGGATGTGGGATCATGCGGTGTAGAAAATTGGGATTGGTTCAGGCCTTATGGGAATTCTCTTTTAAGTTATATGGGCCCAATTGAATATCGCACCTCATGAGCCAACTCCGGTTCGGGTCACACCATGTTTCCAACAAGTAGTTTCATAGCCAATGGTCACGGGGTTATTTTGGGTAGCTTTAATTTGTTTGAGACAGATGGTGCTAAACGTTCATGTGTATAATTAGATTATACGGACTCTTCTCAAGGTGGAGTAGAAGCATCAACTATAAGAATTGGCTTCAAAGATGGGTTTGACAAACCCAAAGTGGAGCAAGGCTTTGTGGTTGGCACACAATTATGGTGTGGATAAATGTGCCAGGCTTGGTTCTATGGTCGAACGGATTGAGATGACAATATGTTGGATCTCCTAGGTGATCGACTGGCGAAAACGAACAAAGGAAGTCGGAGTGTGTTAAGGTTTTTCGGTTAGTAGAAACGAGCAAAGGTAGACGGAGTGTGCTAAGGGTGTTCTGTCACGTCCAGCCTACGCCGCAGAATCGGCGGTAGAACACTGTATAGGTCTACTAGAAAGTATAGCATCTAGACACAATATATATGTACCTGTCATCTCTGCACGGAGGTATATATTCTCAACTCAATCACAAGACATATAAGGAAGATATGCACGAATATCATAAAGATATAATGGAAATATAGGAACTGAAAAAGTGCGAAGTCACAACACAGTTTAGAGTTAAAGATATAACACAAGAATCTAAAATATAACATATAACATAAGTCTCAATACTAGCTGGAACGCAGTCCAGTCAAACCTATCTAACAGTTTAAGAAGGAGGTAAATCCTCTACTGGCACCAAGGGTAATGTCTCATCAAAATCTCTATCATGGCCATACCCATAAAAGGTAGAGCAATCAGCCAACATGTCCTCTGTAAACATCAACGGTTCTCCTGTCAGAAAAATGAGCAAGTACACCTCCAATAACAGTTATATAGTATTGACAAATGCTGTAAGAGACAATCCCAATGGAATACAAGATGAACATATCGAGATAGAAATATAACTGGATATGTAAATCAGGAAATCATGCCAAGTGTATCATACAGGAAAGTAGAACTGAATAGAAATCTATCTATCTGATGTAATAAATATAAAATGTGCCTCGAGTATTATAGCATTACGTGATCAGTATGGATCAGGATCAGGCTCTTCCATTTGACCGACTACAAGTACGGGAACTAGGCCCGGCCAAATGGAAAGCCATGAGGCAAGTAGTAGCACAGGTCAGGCTTTACCCTACGTGAGGCAAGGGTAAAGCTATAAAACAAGTAGTAACATAAATGCAGGAGGGGTATTGATCACATAACCTATAATAACTTCCCATCCCCGAATAGTATACGGATCCGGACATATCATGTCATAACACGGGATTCCCTAAGAAGGTAGCTACTCCCTCTCAAGAATCGGTGTCAATACAAGTACAAGAACAAGATCGAGCAAGTACAAGTATCCCAAGAAAATCCAGGAATGACATCTCATGACAGGAATCAGATATATACTAGTCTGTGTACCTTCGTTTCGAGAATTAAGTAAAACACTATAATTAAATCGGATATAGAAGATATCAAGACAAAGAACTACTATCAGATAATATACTCGCCTACTGTCCTGAGCTGTCAAGTAGGGTCAATGCTCATAGTGATCTCACAGACCTAAAGATGAGATATTGTAAGCTAATTAGGTTTAAACAGAGTTAAGCATGATTTCTATGTATGATATGCAATCTAGGTCAATCTTAGTCCAACTAAGTCAAACTAGGTCACATCAAGTCAAGCTAGGTCAAAGGTTGACTTACAGTTAACTTTTGGTCAACTGATCAACTCTAGGTCAACTCTGGTCCACCTTAGGTCAAACTAGGAGTCAAGGTCAAGCTTCTAGGGTTTTGGTCAAACTTAGATTAGTGGTCAACGTCTATGATACTTAGGATATATTAATATATATACATACTACATATATCATTACCCATATAGTACTACCCTAACACATACATATAGATATCATATATCAAGTATATACATATCCTCACTATGAACCATAACCTATATCTATATACTCTCATAATATATATAGATACTATATAACCCAAAAATATATATACCTATCTATATGACCCTTCCACAATCTAACATCACCTACTCAAACTCAAACACTTAGACACTAACCCAATAACACTAGGATACCATATCAACCTTGGTCATATTGGCATCCCAATACCAATACCTTGGTTAGAATCCAATACCTTAACTTGGGTAAGCCTATACCTTACATTGATATCTTGATGCCTTACCTTGGTATCTTGATATCATACCTTGGTCATAAGGTAAACTAATCATTTACCTTGAAGGTAAAGGTAATTCATATTTACCTTAAGATACTAACTTTGTATCATGAGATACCAAGATACCCCTCAAATATCTAATTAACTAACTATCTAATGTACTAACATAACATCTTAACTAATATCTAACATTTAACCTATAAAGACTAACTTGCTAACATACCAATATCTAGAACTAACATAACCTACTAACATATCAATATCTATCATACTAGATATCTAACATCAAACTATCTAACAATATATCAAATATCTAACAAAATACTAACCTCTACTATCTAACTAACACTTATACTAACAAATATAACTTACACTAACATATAACAAACTCTAACATATCTAACCCTGTACTAACCAACACCTAACAAACATACTAACATATATAACTTAACAATAATATATATATTTTTTAACTTAACAATAATATATATATATATATATATATATATATATATATATATATATATATATATATATATATATATATATATATTATCATACATATACTCGACAACCTATGATACCTACATTTACTTAATATCCATACTATATAGGCTCATAGGTTACACAAAATGCCTATATCGTATAGTCACTCTTCTACATAAAATCAATACTATACCAATTGGGCCTTAACTAAATTATAGGATTAAATTTTTCGTAGCCCTTCGTGTTAGCTTTCTGAAACTTCAAACGGATCGTATTTTTGTGTCCGGAAGCTCCCAGAATCGCCAAAATACCGAAACACGTTTGTCTTTTGAACAACTGACACTCAAATAGTTTTACAGAAAGTTATAGGACGATTTTGGCTTATTAAAATATATATTGGAAAGCTAATTTCGATACGGTTCCTTTAAAAAAACGAAAGATTAATCGAGTTCTGAGCTAAAAGTTATGGCATTTCTAAGTTGCTATGGTTACTAAAAACGTGGATAAATATTATGGCAAATTTGGGTTGTTTTGGACAAAAGAAATACATGTAGGCCAAGATACTTGGATACCAACATAGGTATCCAAATAAAACTCATTCTAACCATCCTAACTAAGATCAATCCACTCTCTAACCATTCTAAAACTGAATTTAAAACACAATTAATCCTATTAGGCAATAAACCAAACACATGGGGTGTCCTAATTTGGGATCTATCAAGTAGGACACAAAACACATATCTAAAATCCTCAAGAGAGCTCCAAATGGCCTCAAACTTGAATCTAAAGGGGGTACATGCATGGAGGTGGATCCTATGGATTCAAAACTAACTAATATGCATAGAAAATCAATTTGGAGGGTTGGTTTTACCTATTGGTAGTGGAATCCCAATGATACTCTCAAGGACACGGCTCCGACACAAGGATCTTCTAAAAAGGACACTCCTCCTTGCACTTTGCTCCAGATCTTTGCTAGTGCCCTCCCTTGGTAGTATAAGAAGGTTGGATGGAAGTTTCGGTGGAGGAATGTAAAGATTTGGAGATCAAATCAAAGAGGAAGCTCTCAATTTGGAGAAGAACACTTGTGAAAGAAAATTGAGGCTTGATAGAATAAAATGAAAGGAAGGACAACCCTCATATATGTGGCTGCTAACTAACCCTATTTGGGCCTTGGGGAAAGCCCAATAAGGCCCCTACTAATCCCCCTTAGTTAATTTTAAGTTAGGTTCAAGTTTGGGATCAAAAGGGTTAAGTTTAAGCCTCTAACTTAACCAATCTAACAAGTGGGATTAGTCTAAACTTACTAACTTAATTAGAAGGATTTGTGGACCATGACTAACTAATCTTGGGGTTCCATCTAGAGTCTAAGCTACCCGGGTCACTAACACGAGTTGGAACGAGACGAAACTCAAACCCGACTAAACAAATCACGTAAAATCAATATTAAATATATAAAATTTCCAAAATATTAAAATATAAAAAATGACCAAGACACCCTTAGCCTAAAAAGTGGTAATTAGCTAATATAATCATATGGGTTAGGCCTCCATGGTCATGGTTAGTCTCTAGGCTAAACAGCTCTAAGGTTACACTAGCAAAAGGACAAAATCACAAAACACTAATTTAATGATATTAAAAATAATCAAAATTCGCCAATAAATCAATAACATGATTTAAACCTATTATTAAATAATTAATTTAACAAAAGTTCAAAATTATCCTTATTTTAGAAAAGTGGTGGTTACAAATCTACCCTCCTTAAAATAATTTTGTTCTCAAAATTTAAGGTGGTTGTACTCTTCCCTAGGTTAAACCACCAACAATCAAGGTCAAAACTACTGTCTAGCAACACACAAGATCAGGGTCCTACTGGTCGAGAATTTTATAGTCTCAACAGGGTCATTACACTATCTAGCACAACAAAACACAATCCAAGAGGTATTATTGAAATATACAATAATCATGAAAAAAGAATGGAAGAAGAATAAAGGACAGACTGCTAACCCATCACCTATAGCATCGGCCTCCTCGGTCGTCAACGCAGGAACCTGCTCGGCTGGGTATATCCCTTTGATGGTGCAGGGCATGACGCTCTTCCACAGGTGCCCTAACTCCATCTATCTGCCCTTGGTATGGACACTGGCCAGGACGATGAAGGGTTAAGAGACAATTCTTAACTAGAAGCTCCATTGATCCACAGTGCAAGCACACTTCCAGCCTCTTTCTGCACACCTCCCAAGAATGGCCTGACCTCCAACAGTAGGTACAGGTAGGAGCTGGCTGAAACTGCCTCGGGGGTGCTGCTGATCTAGTTGTACTGGAGCTCGTATCGTCGCATGAAACTACTAAACCCGGGCCCTAGATGGGGCCTGGAACTGCTGTTGTGGCGACTGAAAAGATTGATACAGAAATTAGGAGTTCAAAAAAATAGGACACAAGTTAAATATGGATAGTAGGCTTAAAGTGGTCGTGCTCATACTTTGGGTCGTCAAGTTTAGGTCGAAATGGTGTCTCTAACTCGAGTCGGAAATAAAAGTGACTTCGTAGGGAAAATCAAGATTGGGTCTTGTGTCAAAAAAGTCATGCGATAAAAATAAAGTACAAGATGGTGTGTCCAAGTAGGACACGAATGTCATAGGTGTAGGGTGTCCTGTCTAGATCATGTATGTAAAGTTGGTTTTGAGAAAATAACTAGTCTTGTGCTCCTAAGTTAAAAGTCATGGCAATGTGCATATGAAAATTATAAATAAAAGTGGGAAATGGTCAAATGGTCTAAATTAAATCGAAAGTTGTGATACAAAAGTAGTAAAAGGGAACAAGTTTGAGTGGGACGTGATATATCAAAATAAAGATAATCTTGTCTACTACAACTCATGAAGGAAGTTTTCAGAGATTGACATCTCTGACGCTCCAGAAATCGAAGTCACGGAAGAACACTCGTCTATGTAGAATACTCTCTCCAGGGTGTCTACCCAAGTCAAGTCACTGTCTACACAAGGCACTAACTCTTCTAAATAATACTATGGTGGTACCCCTATACTAGGTTGTTCATACCCCTTCTCCAGCTAGTCACTAAACCGTTTTGGTACCTAAAATTCTATAACATTTGAGATACCTTGTCTCTGGCTACTAAGGTACTTCTCCTATCTTGTTTCCTTGTGCTACTCCTACCTTGTCACTTATTATTCACTCTAGGGTTCTCATCTATATCTAATTATAAAACCATATACAATACTTTCCAGCCATACTCTAAACTATTAACATAATTAATCATGAACACAGACCAACTGCAATCACCAAGCCATCACACTATAAAGAACCTATAATGAAATGAGAATCTATCAGGACCTGGACTAAAGAACTGAAGGTTTCCTAACTCTTAAGCTAATTTAGGATGGAACAAAATCTATAATAACATAAATGAAATGATAGAGATGGCATGTTAGGACCCTTCTCAAGATACAATCTGATAATCATACACGCCTGTCCAAAATTATGAAACTCAGAATCCTCATCACGCTAGTAAGCAAGGCTGCGATAAATGGTAAAGTCCATAACTGGGACATGCACCTCTATAATCATGTCGTCTGGAATCCTCGCTATGCCGACTAGTATAGCTGTGAGGAATCCCAAATCTCATAACCAAGATATGTACATCCGAAGTCAGGTCTCTACGTTTCTGCCACATCTGCTAATATAGCTGCGATAAACTCTAGGTTCCATAACAAAGTAACCGTTTTACCTTTCCTGTTATTTCCGTCAACATATGTCATCAAAAGATACCGTAACTCAGGCCATGACATTCATCCGATATGAAAAATCAAATCAAGAATGATTCCATCAAAATCAAGTTCAATAATAAGGAATAAGGGTGAACAGAAGCAAAAGGAAAGGATTTCAAATTTACGTTCAAAATAAGATTCTCAAGGGTCATCCCAGGAATCTCTCAAAAGTCCTAACTGTGATTGAGTAACTTCTATAAAAATAACCAAGCCTATATCCTAACTGTAGGCTCGTAGCAACACTCTAAGTCGAGCACTACTACGAAATCGCATTAGTTGTGACCCTGACCTGCATGGGCCACCACAAAAACGTGTCATAACCCGTACCCTGATTAGGGGCACGAGCATGTGGGTACGTCCAGCCTACGCTGCAGAATCGGCGGTAGAACGCTGTATAGGTCTACTAGAAATTATAGCATCTAGACACAATATATATGTACCTGTCATCTCCGTACGAAGGTAGATAATCTCAACTCAATCACAAAACATCTAAGGAAGATAGGCACGAATATCATAAGGATATGATAGAAATATATGAACTAAAAAAGGTGCGAAGTCACAACACAGTTTAGAGTTAAAGATATAACATAAGAATCCAAAATATAACTTATAACATATGTCTCAATACTAGCTGGAACGCAGTCCAGTCAAACCTATCTAACAGTCTAAGCAGGAGGTAAATCCTCTACTGGCACCAAGGGTAATGTCTCATCAAAATCTCTATCCTGGCTATACCCGTAAAAGGTAGAGCACTCAGCCAATATGTCTTCTGTAAACATCAACGGTTATCCTGTCAGAAAAATGAGCAAGTACACCTCCAACAATAGTTCTATAGTATTGACAAATGTTGTAAAAGACAATCATAATGGAATACAAGATGAACATATCGAGATGGAAATATAACTGGATATGTAAAGCAGGAAATCATGCCAAGTGTATCATGTAAGAAAGTAGAACTGAATGGAAATCTATCTATCTGATGTAATAAATATAAAATGTACCTCGAGTATTATAGCATTATGTGATCGGTATGGGTCAGGATCAGGATCTTCCATTTGACCGAATACAAGTGCGGGAACTCGGCCTGGCCAAATGGAAAGATATGAGGCAAGTAGTAACACAGGTCAAGCTTTACCCTACGTGAGGCGAGGGTAAAGCTATAAAATAAGTAGTAACAAAAATACAAGAGGGATATTGATCACATAACCTATAATAACTCCCCATTCCCGAATAGTATACGGATCCGGACATAGCACGTGATGATATGGGATTTTCTAAGAAGGTAGCTACTCCCTCTCAAGAATCGGTGTCAATACAAGTATAAGAACAAGATTGAACAAGTACCAGTATCCGAAGAAAATCCAGGAATGATATTTCTTGACAGGAATCCGATATATACTAGTTCGTGCACCATCGTGTCAAGAATCAAGTAAAATACTATAACTAAATCGGATACAGAAGATATCAAGACAAAGAACTACTATAAGATAATATAACCACCTGTTGTCCTGAGTTGTCAAGTAGGGTCAACGCTCAGAGTGATCTCATAGACCTAAAGATGAAATATTGTAAGCTAATTAGGTTTAAACAAAGCTAAGCATGATTTTTAATGTATGATATGCAATCTAAGTCAATCTCAGTCCAACTAAGTCAAACTAGGTCACATCAAGTCAAATTAGGTCAAAGGTTGACTTACAGTTGACTTTTCGTCAACTAGTCAACTCTGGTCAACTCTAGGTCAACTCTGGTCTACCTTGGGTCAAACTAGGAGTCAAGGTCAAGCTTCTAGGGTTTTGGTCAAACTTAGATTAGTGGTCAACATCTATGATTGTCACGACCCGCACCCGTTTTTTTTTAAACGGATACGAGACGTGTCCAAGCCAGCCTACGTCGCAGTGTCGGCGGTAGAACGCTGTCACGGCCATGAAGATCAAAATCACAAATAATGCTCATTCACATAATTAATTTAACTTACAAAAATTACAAGTTTTACATTTGTAGAAGAATATAAACTTGTACAAATAAAGGAATGACTACAACTCAACTATCTAGCTAGTCTCTAGGCTTTTGTCTGCAAGTATCCCCCGTCACTCCCCAAGCTAAGTGAATCCACGGCTAACCTGAAAATGTTGGTTTCCAGTCAGGAATGGAACGAGCACAATTCACTGAATGCAATTTCAAATAAAGAAAATGACTATAAGACAAAGGTTAGACATCAATCATGAGTTTTAAAAATAACAGTAAAGCCGTGAGAAAATCAATAGTAAAAATAGACCAATATACTTTCCACCGTTAGAAGTACCTTTGACATGTGACCGGTCTGGGGTACTACACCGCACGGTCTACGAGATCTACTGCATAAAGTAAACAAGGTCTACGAGATCTACTGCATAAAGTAAACAAGGTCTACAAGATCTACTGCATGAAAGTAAACAAGGTCTACAAGATCTACTACATGAAAGTAAACAAGGTCTACAAGATCTACTGCATGAAAGTAAACAAGGTCTACAAGATCTACTGCATGAAAGTAAACAAGGTCTACAAGATCTACAATGTCTACGAGATCTACAAGGTCTACGGTCTAATCACACATCCTTGGTACTTCTCATTCCCGACTCAATAAATTATAATAAAGTATAAAAATATCACATAACCAATGACTAATCAATGAAATATAGTAAAGATCAATATCGAAATGCAGACAATAAACTGTACTCGCCTGTGGTCCTCTGCTGGTGAAACCGACAATCTGAACTACTCAATATGCCACAATAGTCAAAACCCGTACAACAGTCCCCGGAAGATGAAATAAACAATACCAATGATCTCAGAATAGTCCAATTAGCTAGGATTGCCTGTCCTTAAGTCCAATTCTGGACACAAGGGCAAAACGGTAATTTCGGGCAAAATGATGTCCGCCGTTGGACCCGCTTTGCACCGAAAAGCGTGCCAGAGTCAACGGTCTTTAAAGTCGTCAAACTACATGTCTACGGATCCAGTTTTCTGATACGAACCCAACCGTATGTCCAAAGTTGGATTCCGGTGGGCCGTGCACAAAATCGCCCGTTGAGTGGGACCGTAGGGCCCGTAAAATGGTGATTTTATCAACTGTCTCAGAATCGGACCAAACTTGGCATACAGGACCAGAAAAATGATAAGGTTCTGATGGCGCAAGTTTCGTCTCGATCTGACGATCGTGCACAAAGTAATTAGAGAATTTATAAAGTGCACGATACGGGGAATTTCGACGGATACGCATCAAATTCGTCGCGCACACGCGACCAATTTGAATTCCGTCAAAGCCCACACGACCACGAAGCCGTTACGCAGCTTTCGATGCTTTCGGTTCGCGATCACGTCGTCCCGATTGGCGTGACGCACGTCGTGTGGAACTATTTCAACGTTTTGAAAACAGATTTTTGGAAAACTTTGGAATTCAATTTCTCGATGCTCAGTCGATGATTTCAAATTCCGCAAGAAGGGATTCGAAGCCCTACATGTTGTCTAAAAGTCTCTTCAAATAGTTTTTCTAAAATTCCTAACTGGTTGATCAAAAACCATCTCGAAACATGAGTGTTTCGACTGTTTTAATACCCTGTTTTCGGTGGGTTTTTCGACGACTTTGTGTCGATCCCATGGACTGGTCGTCGGGCTATATCTCGATCCAATTGTGGGGATCTCGAGAGGGTTATATTGGCTCTTTGTAGGATTTCGTAGTTCGTAAAATGATGAAGCGACGGGGGAGAAAACGTACCGCAAAGTCGCCTCATGATGCAACTGCTGCTGCTCGGTTTCGATCTCCACGCGCGCGCTCTCTTCCAGCGGCCTCGGCCGCGCGCAGCGGTGGTTGGGCGTGCCACGGCGGCGGCATGGTCGCGCGCAGGGTCGACGCGCGTGGGTTGGAGTCGGTTTGGTTAGGGTTTCGTGGAGTTTTTCCTTCCTTCTCTTCCTATCTCGTCTGCGTATATACGGTGTTAGGGAGTCCCGTGGGCTGAGCTCGGGTTTAGCTGAGCTCGTAGGGGCTCAGTTGTGTCTCTGTGGGCCGGGCTACCACGCTTGGGGAGCAGCTCGTTTGGGGATTAGAAGCTCGGCAGGGGTTTGGCTCTGCTGCTACTCCTATTATTTATAGTAGTAACAAATATATACATAGTTATATATATAGCTATATACATACACTTATATGTATAAGTACCAATGTATTTATATATATATACACCCATACTCATTTATATATTTATACCCTCATATGTATATACTTCATCAACATATATATAATAATATATAATCTATATTTGATATTAATAAGATCACCAATAATAATATAATACCATTATAATATAATCACCTCAATAATGTCGATAATAATAATCATAATAATAATAATAATAATAATAATAATAATAACAAAATACAATAAATCAATAATACATATATATCATTTGCACAGTCTAATAATCCCGTAATGCACAAGGTCCCATTATACAAAAAGTCACTGAATATTAATAATAATATTTATAATATTTAAATTATGAATATCTAGGAATATTTATTAAACTATTGAACGGAATACGACACGCTCATACCAATTTATATCCATACGGATGTCATTGGATGTGCCGCATGACCTACATGGGCTTGGGCTTGTCTTGGGTCCTATCTGGACTAATTCGGTACAGTCGGTTTCCCTAAAACTCAATAATATAAATAATTAAATTAATAAGTCTTCGATAATGGTTAAGTCGTATATTGGCCTGATCTTTCCTAATTAGGACATCGATATGGCTCGGCCTTCCCTATCAAGGCTAGTCCTCTAGTCAAAACACGCCATCGCACTATCCGTGCCACGATTTCTAGTCACCATGCACTCCAAAACTCTACCATGGCTAAAGTCCACTACTGTAATAATTAACTAAATAATTATTATAAATTCTAAAAATCACCATTTAATTTAATTAAATAAAAAAAAATAGTTTATAAAGGAATTCCGGGAAGAGGGGTTACAAATATACCCACCTTAAAAATAATTTCGTCCTCGAAATTCTAAGTCACAACTATTCCTTAAATTCAAAGAGGAAATCTACTATTACCGTAATCTCCTCGAATTTTTATTCCTCAAAAAAAATAGTTTATATCCCCTCTTAGCCATTTCGGCAAACTACAAAAATCTCGAGGACTTCTACCCACCTTTGGTCACACTACTCCCTCAAAGCTATGTCACTAAAATCTTTATAACCTAAGAATCTCGGATGAATTCTAGATAGCACGATCATTCGTCATCCGAAATGGGAAGGACAGGAAAGATAAGGAAGAATAATTAAGAGCAAAAAGAAATTTCAAGAACGGTAGAGAATGTACAATAATACAGATAGAAAGAGTATTCATGAACCTATAGTCTTATTCACTAGATTGGCTACTCTAGTCTAGTCACTTGCTAAGTCAACGAACCCTTTGTTTCTCATAGGGTCTTGCAATCCATGCAATATAAAAATTCCATTATCGAAATCATAAACAGGTTCCACAATAGAACAAAATTTGAGGAATCAAGATCGTGATCTTTTCCGTGGTTATTTAAACACACGAGTAAGGGATATAAATGTATTTACAAGAATCGTATTGCGACTTCCAGGTAGATGGAACAGGGGTTACGAATGTCTTCTCATTCTAAGAGGGGAAGACTACATAATATGTATAGGGACCTTTTTCAAGTAGCCCGGTTTTAAAGTCCAATATGGTGGTATATATAGAGGAGTTTTACTGGGTCCTAAAGGGTTCTCTAATTTGGACATCAATCGCTGGTTGGAGAAACCTTGGATTTCAACCTATATTGACTGGACAAGGTCCCAATGAAAAAATTTCTACTAGGCTAGGGTAACCTAGAATAGTTTTTCACCCAAGTGGTGGTGCTAGTAGTCAGTCAGGTTGGTTAGCTAGGTCCTTAAAGTCCAAAATGCGTCTTCTGTGACTTCTGTGTTCAAGTGGCACGAGAAGACACAATTGAGTGGCATACTAGTGACATGCGCGTAGTGGGCTCGAGTCGAACACAACCATATATATCGGGTTGAAAGCTTCGAGTCGAAGTTGAGTCCCTAATTGTAGTCGAGAAGTTTACCGGTACCATGGTAAGGATTATAGATAGTCCTTTCTACCTGAAAGTCGTACCATAAAATAAAGTACAAGGGGACGGATTTGAGTGGGATATGATATACCTAGATGAAGGTGGACTCGTCTAAATCTTACATATGAAATTTGTGGGAAGGTAACAGCTGGTCTTGTGCTTCGAATATTAATGACACGGCCGGGGACACAAAAGGTCTACATGGAAAGTGGGAGTCCAAGAGGCACCAATTATCATCCTAATGAAAATTATTCAAATCAACCGGTAATCCTTGTATATCTCAAAATTTTTGAAGGCTTACAGTCTACCCACCTTAGAAGTTAGGGCATGATCTTAGGAATAATGAGGTTAGAAGGATCCCAAAGTCCAAATACTTACCTCGACTCTTGTTAATAAAGAATAAGGCACGCCGTATCGGAATACGGTAGATATAAGTTAAGTCAAGGGTCGTTCCTCAATAAATGGAAAACGAGTGCGTGTGCAAGGACACATGGTCGATAAAATAGAATGACCTACTCGTCCACAGTATACATGAGTTGTCGACGGGGTAACCAACTCTAAGGCACAACATATGAAAAAGATTTCTAAGAATTGAGTCATGAATTTCTATTGGGGTCAAACCTGCCAGACTATCGTCACAAGAGTTGTAGTAATCGTGTATTGCTGTTGATAACTGGTATATCATAATTTGACAGGGTATTTATTTTATGGTATTAGCTAAGCAAGTGACTGTGGTGTTCCAACACTAGTTAGGTCTTAATAAAAATTACATAACTAGAGTAATATTTGTTGGAACCCAATCTCGGAATGAGTGTCACGGTAATTGATTACCCTATTGTCCACTCATCTCGTGTCTAACTGTGGGCTTCGGTCGAGGGAGGGTTGGTTCAAGGCTTAAGGGTTGCTAGTTAAGGCAAGCTACCAGCAAATAATTAGAGACTCTCAAAATTGGTTTCTTGAGAATAGATAGTCTCCTAGGTTGGTGTTCTGACTAAGGGTAAAACCCTAATCATTCTCAAATTCGAATGGCTAGAAGGTCTCAATAGCAGTTTGGGGTCAAGAGGAGAACGAGTAACTCAATCGCATGGCCAGCCGATGATAACTATACTTGTGTATACAACTACCATAGCCATGGGGATACGCGGTATCTCTCTACCAATTACGAGCTTCTGTCTTTCCAAATCAGTGAAAGACAAAAACAATAAAGAGTTCAAGAAGGATGTCATCGAATACAATTACGTGATTCAAGGGCGAATGTATAATTCAAGAGGAATTGTCAAGCAGTCGTGGATGAGATCCTAGAGACATCTACATCTCAATCCACGTAGGGTAATTAAATAAAGTGCGAACCAAATGCATCATGGTTGATCAGACTATAATACACTGATTCTGATTAGACAATATGTTAGCAGGCGTCCCCACTAAACATATGCCTCAAATCAAGCTCGAGAACAGAGTGAGCTTGCAAAACTAAGCTGTAACAGCAGCGTTTGTTAAGATAGTCGAATACAATTACGCGAGATTTTTAAAAGAAGGCACAAGTAGTTCGAGTTTTGTGAGAATCGAACCTTACCCGGTATTCTTGCTTCTATAGACATCCCACTATCATCTTACCCTTAAGGCCTTGGTCGACTAATGGTTTAGGGACTTCTGAGTTCTATATTCTAGGTAACCTATTAGTGTCAGTCAATTTCCTCATCAATAGATCACGAGGATCATACAGAGTGCTAGGTCGGGAGACATGCTACCAAACTTATAACTTCCACTACTATTGGCTTTGGATCTTATTGAACATACAGGGCACTGTCCTATCCTCTATGGTATCCCTAATTTGTAATCACGTCTGAAGTTATTTCACCGAGGATTACGCCTCGCCCGTAAAATCAAGCTGTGGTAAACTCTTGGTTTCGTAACTCAAATATGACACAAATCGAACATTACTTAACTCTATCCAATATTGGCTCAAGTGTAACTACGATAAGGAGTGAGCCACTTGCCATAGTTTCAGGAATGTTCTATAACCTATATATTTTCTTAAACTAATTTCACCTCTAGGGGTTGTGCCTTGCCAGTGCGCTGCTGGCTGCAGGGAATCCAGAGTCTTCATAATTCAAATAAATGGCGACAGCGCGCTACTGTCATGCCATTATGAGCTAACTAACATTCCCTTAACTATATTCTTAAAAAAATTCATGAGCTTCTAGAGATTCAAACATGTTGACTATGAAATACAACATAAGTATTTGTCCTATCAGTCACCACCCTTCGAGTGAAAGATCGAACATGGAGGAAATAACTGAAGACAAAAGGAATACAAAAATTCTAGTATCCATTTCATGTGTATTCAACCTATTGAGGAAAAACTTTGAATCGAAACTAACTCGAGGTTCGTATATGGATAACATAAAAATAATAATTCTTAGGCAAAATAGAAACTAAATAGGCAATTGGGACTAGAATATGGGGATGGTATCCAAAAGGGCAAGGAGATGGAATTGCACCATTTATCAAGGTTAGATCATTATCTCTACGAAGCCCTGTCTCACCAAGTGAATAGTCTATCCACATTGGATCATATCGTCCTATCTAGAGGAAATAGTGTACTTATGGGGTTCTGGCAAACTAGACAATTAATAACTCCTCATCTAAATTGCATGACCTTGACTACCCATCGGTAAATTTGTATAAGGGACTCCTAGTCCTAGTCATCCTTGTAAATTAAATTAATTCTAATTCGTGAAATGAGCATTTCCTGATCGCAGGCTCGCAATAGTAGGGCTAACTTAAGTACTATCACGAGTTCGCATGGTTTGCGAAGACAGACCTGCATGGGCCACCACAAAAACTTGTCACGACCCGCACCCATTTTTTTTTAAACGGATACGAGACGTATCCAAGCCAGCCTACGCCGCAGTGTCGGCGGTAGAACGCTGTCACGGCCATGAAGATCAAAATCACAAACAATGCTCATTCACATAATTAATTTAACTTATAAAGATTACAAGTTTTACATTTGTAGAAGAATATAAACTTGTACAAATAAAGGAATGACTACAACTCAACTATCTAGCTAGTCTCTAGGCTTTTGTCTGCAAGTATCCCCCGTCACTCCCCAAGCTAAGTGAATCCACGGCTAACCTGAAAATGTTGGTTTCCAGTCAGGAATGGAACGAGCACAATTCACTGAATACAATTTCAAATAAAGAAAATGACTATAAGACAAAGGTTAGACATCAATATGAGTTTTAAAAATAACAGTAAAGCCGTGAGAAAATCAATAGTAAAAATAGACCAATATACTTTCCACCGTTAGAAGTACCTTTGACATGTGACCGGTCTGGGGTACTACACCGCACGGTCTACGAGATCTACTGCATAAAGTAAACAAGGTCTACGAGATCTACTGTATAAAGTAAACAAGGTCTACAAGATCTACTGCATGAAAGTAAACAAGGTCTACAAGATCTACTGCATGAAAGTAAACAAGGTCTACAAGATCTACTGCATGAAAGTAAACAAGGTCTACAAGATCTACTACATGAAAGTAAACAAGGTCTACAAGATCTACTGTATAAAAGTAAACAAGGTCTACAAGATCTACTGCATGAAAGTAAACAAGGTCTACAAGATCTACAATGTCTACGAGATCTACAAGGTCTACGGTCTGATCACACATCCTTGGTACTTCTCATTCCCGACTCAATAAATTATAATAGAGTATAAAAATATCACATAACCAATGACTAACCAATGAAATATAGTAAAGATCAATATCGAAATGCAGACAATAAACTGTACTCGCCTGTGGTCCTCTGCTGGTGAAACCGACAATCTGAACTACTCAATATGCCACAATAGTCAAAACCCGTATAACAGTCCCCGGAAGCTGAAATAAACAATACCAATGATCTCAGAATAGTCCAATTAGCTAGGATTGCCTGTCCTTAAGTCCAATTCTGGACACAAGGGCAAAACGGTAATTTCGGGCAAAATGATGTCCGCCGTTGGACCCGCTTTGCACCGAAAAGCGTGCCAGAGTCAACGGTCTCTAAAGTCGTCAAACTACATGTCGACGGATCCAGTTTTCCGATACGAACCCAACCGTATGTCCAAAGTTGGATTCCGGCAGGTCGTGCACAAAATCGCCCGTTGAGTGGGACCGTGGGGCCCGCAAAATGGTGATTTTATCAACTGTCTCAGAATCGGACCAAACTTGGCATACAGGACCAAAAAAATAATACGGTTCTGATGGCACAAGTTTTGTCTCGATCTGACGATCGTGCACAAAGTAATTGGAGAATTTGCAAAGTGCACGATACGGGGAATTTTGACGGATACGCATCAAATTCGTCGCGCACACGCGACCAATTTGAATTCCGTCAAACCCCACACGACCACGAAGCCGTTACGCAGCTTTCGATGCTTTCGGTTCGCGATCACGTCGTCCCGATTGGCGTGACACACGTCGTGTGGAACTATTTCAACGTTTTGAAAACAGATTTTTGGGAAACTTTGGAATTCGATTCCTCGACGCTCAGTCGATGATTTCAAATTCCGCAAGAAGGGATTCGAAGCCCTACATGTTGTCTAAAAGTCTCTTCAAATAGTTTTTCTAAAATTCCTAACTGGTTGATCAGAAACCATCTCGAAACATGAGTGTTTCGACTATTTCAATACCCTATTTTCGGTAGGTTTTTCGACGACTTTGTGTCGATCCCATGGACTGGTCGTCGGGCTATATCTCGATCCAATTATGGGGATCTCGAGAGGGTTATATTGGCTCTATGTAGGATTTTGTAGTTCGTAAAATAATGAAGCGACGGGGGAGAAAACGTACCGCGAAGTTGCCTCATGATGCAACTGCTGCTGCTCGGTTTCGATCTCCAGGCGCGCGCGCTCTCTTCCAGCGGCCTCGGCCGCGCGCAGCGGTGGTTGGGTGTGCCACGGCGGCGGCGTGGTCGCGCACAGGGTCGACGCGCGTGGGTTGGAGTCGGTTTGGTTAGGGTTTTGTGGAGTTTTTCCTTCCTTCTCTTCCTATCTCGTCTGCGTATATACGGTGTTGGGGAGTCCCGTGGGCTGAGCTCGGGTTTAGCTGAGCTCGTAGGGGCTCAGTTGTGTCTCTGTGGGCCGGGCTAACACGCTTGGGGAGCAGCTCGTTTGGGGATTAGAAGCTCGGCAGGGGTTTGGCTCTGCTGCTACTCCTATTATTTATAGTAGTAACAAATATATACATAGTTATATATATAGCTATATACATACACTTATATGTATAAGTACCAATGTATTTTTAGATATATACACCCACACTCATTTATATATTTATACCCTCATATGTATATACTTCATCAACATATATATAATAATATATAATCTATATTTGATATTAATAATATCACCAATAATAATATAATACCATTATAATATAATCACCTCAATAATATCGATAATAATAATAATAATAATAATAATAATAATAATAATAATAACAATAACGAAATGCAATAAATCAATAATGCATATATATCATTTGCACAGTCTAATAATCCCGTAATGCACAAGGTCCCATTATACAAAAAGTCACTGAATATTAATAATAATATTTATAATATTTAAATTATGAATATCTAGGAATATTTATTAAACCATTGAACGGAATACGACACGCTCATACCAATTTATATCCATACTGATGTTATTGGATGTGCCGCATGACCTACATGGGCTTGGGCTTGTCTTGGGTCCTATCTGGACTAATTCGGTACAGTCGGTTTCCCTAAAACTCAATAATATAAATAATTAAATTAATAAGTCTTCGATAATGGTTAAGTCGCATATTGGCCTGATCTTTCCTAATTAGGACATCGATATGGCTCGACCTTCCCTATCAGGGCTAGTCCTCTAGTCAAAACACGCCATCGCACTATCCGTGCCACGATTTATAGTCACCATGCACTCCAAAACTCTACCATGGCTAAAGTCCACTACTGTAATAATTAACTAAATAATTATTATAAATTCTAAAAATCACCATTTAATTTAATTAAATAAAAAAAATAGTTTATAAAGGAATTCCGGGAAGAGGGGTTACAATGATACTTAGGATATATTAATATATATACATATCACATATATCCTTACCCATATAGTACCACCCTAACACATATATATAGATATCATATATCAAGTATATACATATCCTCACTATGAACAATAACCTATATCTATATACTCTCATAATATATATAGATACTATATAACCCAAATATATATATATATATCTATATAATCCTTCCACAATCTAACATCTCATACTCAAACTCAAACACTTAGACACTAACCCACTAACACTAGGATACCATATCAACCTTGGTCATATTGGCATCCCAATACCAATACCTTGGTTGAAATCTAATACCTTAACTTGGGTAAACCTATACCTTACTTTGATATCTTGATACTTTACCTTGGTATCTTGATACCATACCTTGGTCATAAGGTAAACTAATCATTTACCTTGAAGGTAAAAGTAGTTCATATTTACCTTAAGATACTAACTTATTATCATGAGATGTCAAGATACCCCTCAAATATCTAATTAACTAACTATCTAATGTACTAACATAATATCTTAACTATTATCTAACATTTAACCTATAGAGACTAACTTGCTAACATATCAATATCTAGAACTAACATAACCTACTAACATATCAATATCTATCATACTAAATATCTAATATCAAACTATCTAACAATATATCAAATATCTAACAAAATACTAACCTCTACTATCTAACTAACACCCATAATAAAAAATATAACTTACACTAACATATAACAAACTCTAACATATCTAACCTTGAACTAACCAACATCTAACAAACATACTAACATATATAACTTAACAATAATATATATATATATATATATAAAATATATATATATATATATATATATATGTGTGTGTGTGTGTGTGTGTGTGTGTGTGTGTGTGTGTGTGTGTGTACTATATCATACATATACTCGACAACCTATGATACCTATATTCACTTAATATCCATACTCCATAGGCTCATAGGTTACACAAAATGCCTATGTCGTATAGTCACTCTTCTACTTAAAATTAATATTGTATCAATTGGGCCTTCATTAAATTTTAGGATTAAAGTATGTCGTAGCCCTTCGTGTTAGCTTTTTGAAACTTCAAACGGATCGCATTTTCGTGTCCGGAAGCTCCCGAAATCGCAAAAACACCGAAACGCGTTTATCTTTCGGACAATTGACACTCAAATAGTTTTACAGAAAGTTGTAGAATGATTTTGGCTTATTAAAATATATATTTAGAAAGCTAACTTCGATACGGTTCCTTTAAAAAAATGAAAGATTAATCGAAATTTTGAGCTAAAAGTTATGGCATTTCTAAGTTGCTATGGTTACTAAAAATGATGATGAATATTATGACAAATTTGGGTTGTTTTGGACAAAAGAAACACATGTAGGCCAAGATACTTGGATGCCAACATAGATATCCAAATGAAACTCATTCTAACCATCCTAACTAAGATCAATCCACTCTCTAACCATTCTAAAACTGAATTTAAAACACAATTAATCCTATTTGGCAATAAACCAAACACATAGGGAGTCCTAATTTGGGATCTATCAAGTAGGACACAAAATACATATCTAAAATCCTCAAGAGAGCTCCAAATGGCCTCAAACTTGAATTTAAAGGGGATACATGCATAGAGGTGGATCCTATGGATTCAAAACTAACTAATATGCATAGAAAATCAATTTAGAGTGTTGGTTTTACCTATTGGGAGTGGAATCCCAATGATACTCTCAATGACACAGCTCCGACACGAAGATCTTCCAAAAAGGACACTCCTTCTTGCATTTTGCTCCAAATCTTTGCTAGCACCCTCCCTTGGTAGTATGAGAAGGTTGGATGGAAGTTTTGGTAGAGGGATGTAAGGATTTGGAGATCAAATCAAAGAAGGAAGCTCTCAATTTGGGGAAGAAACTTGTGAAAGAAAATGGAGGCTTGATGGAATAAAATGAAAGAAAGGGCAACCCTCCTATATGTGGCTGCCAACTAACCCTATTTGGGCCTTGGAGAAAGCCCAATAAGGCCCATACTAATCCTTCTTGGTTAATTTTAAGTTAGGTTCAAGTTTGGGATCAAAAGGGTTAAGTTTAAGCCTCTAACTTAGCCAATCTAGCAAGTTGGATTAGTCTAAACTTACTAACTTAATTAGTTGGATTTGTGGGCCATGACTAACTAATCTTGGGGTCCCGTCTAGAGTCTAAGCTACCCGGATCACTAACACAAGTCGGAATGAGACGAAACTCAAACCCGACTAAACAAATCCCATAAAATCAATATTAAATATATAAAATTCCCAAAATATTAAAATATAAAAAATGAACAAAATACCCTTAGCCTAAAAAGTGATAATTAGGTAATATAATCACATGGGTTAGGTCTCCATGGTCATTGTTAGTCTCAAAATTCACCAATAAATCAATAACATGATTTAAACCTATTATTAAATGATTAATTTTACAAAAGTTCAAAATTATCCTTGTTTTAAAAAAATGGTGGTTACATGTTCGGCTAGCAAAAATGTACAAATGATAGACAGGTGTAATAGGTTGCTTATTCAGTGAAAATAAGGTAAGGTAGAGATTGTTGGATTGTATCTCGTTTCCAATTGAGCACTCAAATGGGGAGTGACAATGGAGTTGATAATTTAGTCCCACATCGGTTAGGAGGCGGGATCATGTGGTATAAATAATTGGGATTGGTTCAGACCTTACATGAGAATTCTCTTATAAGGCATATGGGTCCAATTCAATATCGCACATCATGGGCCAACTCTGGTTCGGATCACACCACGTTCATTACCAAAATACAGTAAATTAGCGACGGCACATTAGCGACGGATAATTTCCGTCGACGTTAGCGACGGATTTGCGGCAAATAATCGACGGAGTACCGACGATAAAATGATACAATTTTTATTTTATTTTAAGGGGGAGAAAATATCGCTCATCCGTCGCTAGGGCATCAGAGATATAGCGACGGATAAGTAGCCGTCGCTATGCAGTCGATTATTTGGCAGGAATTGTTGGAAGAAATGGCAGAACAATTCTTCGACTACGTAGCGACGGATATTCCGTCGGCAAGTATCAAAAAGAGCGACGGCCTAGCGACGGATACAATCCGTCGCTAGTCCGTCGCTAAATAAAGGGCCCAGACTTAAATTGAAACAACGGAGGAAACTTTTCATTCCCCCCAAATTTCATTCTCTCTCCTCTCTCTCTCGCGGCGGTCGGCGACCGCACTCTCCTATCTCTCTCTCTCCCACGGCGGTGATAGGTGACCTCTCCTCTCTCTCTTCCAAAGGTAATCTCTTTCTCTCTCTCTCTCTCTCTCTCTCTCTCTCGGTGGTCGTGGGTGTTGTGGGCTGTCGGGGGCGTCGTGGGCTACGGGGGCGGCGGAGACTGCGGGAGTGGCACGCGTGGGGCAGCGCGGGGCTGCGGCGGGCGGCGGGGGGTGGGAGGGGCGGCGGGGGGTGGGAGGGGTACGCTGGCGCACGCGGGGCTGCAGGGGACGGCGGGGGACAGCGCGCTCCGGGGCAGTGGGGGACGGCGGGCGTGGCACGCACGGGGCAGCACGGGGTACAAATACAATGAGTACTATCGATGATATGATAAATCCTAGTTTAAGAAATAGGATATCGACAATATCGGTAGTATCGGCAGTTTCGGATCGGAGTATCGGATTTTTTGATATTGGGAAACAAATAATTATCGGTAGTATTGTATTCATTTACATACTTTTACAACCTTATTATGCTTTCAACCTAGGTTCACAATATCGGTATCGGAATCGGTATCGGACTATTCATATGCTGTTTAAATTTCTTTGTCGAATTGACCGGAACAAAGAACCCCAATGTCGGCATCGGTCAATATTTGGTATCGGTCGGTATCGGATCGGAACATGCCAAACCGTATCGGTATCGGCCGTATCGGATCGGTATCGGCCGATACTTTAAAGAAAATACAATATGACAAACCCTAGTTTAAGAATATCGGTATCAGAATCGGTATCGGACTATTCCTATGATATTTAATTTTCTTTGCCAAATTGACCGGAACAAAGACCCCCAATGTCGGCATCGGTCAATATTTGGTATCGGTCGGTATCGGATCGGAACATGCCAAACCGTATCTGTATTGGCCGTATCGGATCGGTATCGGCTGATACTTTAAAGAAAATGCAATATGATAACCCTAGTTTAAGAAATAGGATGAGAAAGTCAATTGCTATATATATATATATATATATATATATATATATATATATATATATATATATATATATATATTTCAAAGTATCGGTATCGGAATCGGTATCGGACTTTTCCTATGAGTATTGGTATCGGCGATATCGGTCATATCGGACTATCAGTATCGAACTATCGGTATCGGTATCGGTATCGAACTATCGGACTATCGGTATCGGTAACGAACTATCGGTATCGCACTATCGGTATCTGTATCGCACTATCGGTATCGAACTATCGGTATTGGTATCGCACTATCGGTATCGGTATCGAACTATCGGTATCGGTATCGAACTATCGGTATCGGTATCGGTATCCGTATGTACTTAGTATCGATCGTAGCAGATTAGTATCGGTATATTGGTTTGGTATAGGTCGTATCGGATGGTATTGATCTTAGCAAATTGGTATCGTCCTATCCGATATGTATCGGCCGTATAGCTAGGATTCGTACCGGATTGATAAGGCCGGTACGAATCCAAGCTATACGGCCGATACATATCAGATAGGACGATACCATTTCGCTAAGGTCAATACCAATTTGATACTGCCTATACCAAACCTATAGACCAATACTAGTCTGATGCGGTCGATACTAAGTACATCCACCAGTTACATGATTATATACTAATTCTGTTTAGTTTGTCTTACGATACAGATTTTCACATCCAATCTGTGATAGATCGTTATTTTATTGATCGTATATGGATGTACAAACGACAACACGAGAGCAGAATAGGTGTGAGTGACGATTTTCAGGTAGGCGTGAAAGTGTTTCTTAAGTATGCCATTGTAACGCCCCAGACCCAAAATACGTAGGACTAGAAACGTAGACATGTCAGCTGTATACATACGAAGTACATGGGTCTCGTATGTATACATAAGCTATAAAATGCAGTAAACCACAACAAACTAATCTCATCCACAGAATAAGGAAATAAAGAATTCATAATACCAACTATGAAAAGTCTTTATACAATATGTTAGGCGGAGACAATTCCACTACCAACAAATAAGGAAAGAAATACAAGAAGAATGAAATAAATTTGGCGAGCGAGCGAAGACGATCAAAGTACAACCATCCTCGAAGAAATGGAATCGGTCACGGCTAGAGCTAGAATACCTGCGAAACACAAGAGCACACACCTGGCGAGATAACTAGGTCCTCAGAGGGACGTTACAAGACACATAATATCATGCCAATAACTGAATAAATAAAGCTCACAGAAAAGTATATGTGACTACACAAATAAAGGTCCTTAACCATTCTATGTGAATATGCATTTTGAAGACAACGTTCCACACAAGGGCTCTCGAGACTAGAAACACGGCGCCTTAGCGTTTCAACCAAGGCACTAGTGGCGTCTAGAGAAAAGTAAATGCACGGCCCATTAGCACTCGAGTGAGAGCTAAGGGGCATCTAGAGAAAAATAAATGCACGGCCACTAGCTCTTGGATGAGTCACTAACGGCAGCTAGACGAAGGTAAATGTACGGCACATTTGTGTTTCAACCAAGGCACTAGTGGCATCTAGAGAAAAGTAAATAAATGCACGACCACTAGCTCTCGACTGAGTCACAAATGGCAGCTAGAGAAAAGTAAATGTGTGAAAGTCCCTGCGCCTAATAACTGTCTTCACCCTTCCCATGTACTACTCGTGCTGAATCCATACTACGATATTCCTAGTAACCGCTA
Source organism: Iris pallida (assembly GCA_029216955.1). Taxonomy (NCBI): domain Eukaryota; kingdom Viridiplantae; phylum Streptophyta; class Magnoliopsida; order Asparagales; family Iridaceae; genus Iris; species Iris pallida. Next base: position 9,522,550 of record JANAVB010000397.1, read on the forward strand.
AGTCTTCTAGGCAATTATATTAACGGTTATATCCTAACGCTCGTCATGTACGCACCGATGTACAATCGGTATGCAATTCCGAATCTATATGAGACACGTGACATCGTGGTACACAAGTGTCAGCCCATGAATGCGGCACAAACAAAGGTGGTCCCTTAACTCTAGGCTAAATACATAAAGAAAACTAAAATATAATAATTTGCAACTACATAGGATTTTGAAAGAACAACTTATAAGAAATAAAACATGCATAATATTGAGCAAGAAATTAAACAGTAAAGGCAAGGTGTCTTGCCTGGTAGTGGGCCTGGAGTGATGCGATGATCCGACAAGTCTGAGTAGTCCATAGCCTTGGTCCTTGCGAAAGGGCCCGAATTCGCGAGGAAGTAAGAAGGCAAGATTAGTCATGACTGAGAACAACCAAATCTAAAAAGGGAAAAATGTTTATAGATTCTATTTTTCTAGTCAAATGCCTTTAGGAATTTATTAGAAAGTATTTATAGGGTTTTTAGAAAATTATTTAACATTTTTAAAACTATTTATATTATTAAACTATATTAATCAAAATATCTTTATAAACATTCTAAAAATATTATTCATACTCAAAAACTATATTCTATCTGTTAGAAGATCTTGAAGGTAAATATTTGGAGAATCAAATTAGGGCAACTTTAGATTTTATATCAACCCTTAGCTTTTAAATCAAAACCATATAATTAATACAATTCTATATTCAGAAATAGTTTAAAATATCCATATTGATTTTAATGAACATATGATAATACTAATAATAATAATAATAATAATAATAATAATAATAATAATAATAATAATGATAATAATATTAATAATAGAATTAATAATGATAATAATAATGATGAGATTTCTTTAAATACAGCTATTGTTGTTCTTTTAGAAATGAAGGGAATGGAGGCACATATTACAAAACAAAGAAGAAGAAAAAAGAATAATAATAAATATAAAGTTAATATATATAATCCTACTACTGTCTTCTCCAAGCAAAAAAGAAAGGGTTCTCAATTTCGACTCAAACAAAAAGGGGGTTTTCTCAATTTCGACGGTGAGGAGAGGAGAAAGGATGGCGGAGGAGAGAGAAGGGAGAGATGGCTTACAGAGGGAGGCAGATCGGCGGGAAGAACGGAAGGAGTCCTCGCCCAACGAGGCTCCGACGAGAGGCGCAGTCGAGGGTCGTCGCAGCATCGCCGGCCTGGATCTGTGGTGGCGAGCTCCAGCCGAGGCAAGACGAGCTGTGCATGGTCGGTGGAGCTTCGTAGGGGAGACGATGGGAGCTGTGTCGACTCGAAGGAACTCAATAGGCGGGGAGGGGGTCCTGCGCACGGTGGCACGCACTGCGGGGCGTCGGCGTGGAGCAAGGAGGCGGCGGTGGATCTCCGTACGGCAAGGGTGATGATCGCCCGAGGCGTCCGCGCGGACGAGCGGAGGAGTACGGCGCCGGAAGGGGGCGGCGGAGCGGAGCTCCCGCAGATGGGTCTACCACGGTGGTGGCTCTGGCCACACATGAGGCGACGGTTCGTGGAGGTATGTTGGGTTGGGTTTGCTCTATTTTTAGGGCATTTCTTCTTCTATTTCTGGTGGTGGTGCTAGTGTTTCGGGTGATGTTGGCGAGGATGGCAGATGGTGACGATAATGGTGACGGGGGTGGCGGTGCCTGGTGGTTGATGGTGTTGGCGGAGTAGGCGGTGGTATTGGCAGTCGCGGGTCCGTGGTGATGATGAAGTCGGTGGTTGTGTTGGCCTTGGTGGTGGTGTTGACTAACGTTGGTGGGTCACCGGAGAGTGGCGGAGAGACGGCAGCGGGGAGATGGTAGGGAGAGGGGCTGCCACGGTGGATGGCAAGGCGAAGCTGGGGTGTTCGGTGGTTTGGGTACGCCGTGGTGGTTCTGGTGGTTGCGGCCGGGGTGGGTTATGGTGGCGTGTCGGAAATCGACGGGTGGTGAGCGGGGGTTTAGAATAGGGTTAGGAATTCGATTGTGTCGGGGTGTGTCCGACACGGAGTGGTTGAAATTGTATATGTAAAAAATTATGGAATAAAAATTTGGACGGGGAGGGATTACGTGGATACGATGCACTCACGTAGGTGGGAAAATTTGTGGATGGTTCAAATTTATGGAGGAGTACCTGCCTATTTATAGGATGTGGGAATTCCCAGTTGGATAGGGATTAGGATTTATTTAAACACATTTGGATATTTCTCTCTTAGTTTAAATCAAATTTAAATCCCTTTCAGAAATCAAAAATCAAATTTAAATAAATTTATATTCATATAAAGCTTTATCTATAAGTTTAAACTACTTTAAAATATTTTAATAAAAATCAAATTTAGATTTAAATTGCCAAAAATTTAAACATTAAATTCACGAATTTCAAAATATCTTCATGATAAATAATAAAAATAATTAATTTCAAAAATTAGAATAAATATTTTAAATAGTAATAGGAAATACCTTTAAAATATATTTTTAATAATTTAGATAAACAATTTTAAAAATAAACGTAAATATTCAAATATTTAAAATACTTTCTTGGTAAATAATTTATTATAAATAGTTTATTATAAATAAAAATAAAATTTTGAAAATATACATGAAATAATTTTCATGTGTTTTACACGAGTAGAATATTCACAAAAATCTAATTTCCTAATCACCACTATTAAAATAAATTAAATAATAAGTTTTGGCAACCTCGATAGATATTTTTTATAACTAAAAAATAATTTATATATATATATATATTATTTTGAAGTCATCACTGATAATGTAGTGTCCCAAATTCGTGATACGTATTTAGTATACGTATACGTGTTTTGGACCCGTATTTTTTTGTTAATCATAAGTAGTTAATTTTGGTCAATTTTGTTTGATTGGTTTAATTGGCTTATGGTTCATCATGGTAATTGCATTGGCTTGGTTCGGTTCGGTTTATTTGACCTTGCTTGTTTTGGTTTATCATGTGGAGAACCACTCCCACCTGCCACCACTCCTACCATAAATATCAATTCCACTCTCTCTCTCTCTCTTCCATTATTACTCATTACTCATTTCTTCTTCTCCATCTTTACTCTTCACCTACCAGGAGAAAGAGAGTGGAGAGCTTAGGCAAGTGCATCTTGCTTCATGGAGGAAGTCCATTTTTATTGTTCTATTGTCTTCCACATGTGTTTCTAACCCACTTTAGTACTTAGTATTTTTCATTTCCATGATTAGATTCTTGCAGATCTAGTTTTGTGGTATTTTCGGTTTCCAATGATTTGATCTATCAAGCTTGCATATTTTTGCTAGTAGATGGTTTCATCTTGTAGAGAATTCTATTTTGTCCAAATTTGACCTACGGGAGTTTAGATTTGGGTTCCTGATGTTGTTTGGAGGAGCATGGAGGCCATGGTATTTTCTGTGGACATGTTCTCTGTGGGAGCCATTAATTGCACTTTGGCCGCATGAGCATTTTTAGCTTGCTAGCCGCATGAGTATTTAATTGTTGCATAGCCCTTTTAATTTAGTTGCTTGCAAGCTTGCATGCAATTGCATGCAACTTGCCTGGGCCGCATAGGCCATTGGACAATTCATAGCCGCATGGCCTTGCAAGCATTAATGGCTTGCATGCATGCATTAATTGCTTGTATTAAATAATATGCATTAGTAAATAATTCCATGCATTAGTAAATAATTCCATGCATTAGTAAGCAATTCCATGCATTAGTAAATAAATCCCATGCAAGCACTTGCTTGCTTATAACATTATGGCCGCATGGGCCTATGCCAGGTTGTAATTAAGGCATACATGCATACAAGCTTGCTTGCTTGTTTATATAATAACATTGAGCCGCATAGGCCTATCACATAGGCCGAATGTATTAAGGCTTGGCCGCATGAAATCAATCCATTTTCCTTGTATGGAATTGTTGTTGGCCGCATGGCCAAAAAACTAATTGTAGCCGCATGGCTATTTATAATGGCCGCATGGCCTTTTCTTTATTATTGCATGCAACTGCTTGCATGCATTTAGCAAGCCTGGAATTATTTGTTGGCCATGGGATTATTTGTTGTGAGCCGCATGGCCTTGTATACTTGCATGGCATATTATATTGTATATAACACTACACCAAAATGACAAATTAGGAACACTAGACATTTTTTTAATTTGGAACGCTTATTTTCCGTGACTAGGTTTTGGAACGGAACAAAAACGTTCCAGATCATAATATCGTTCCTAATAAATTTTATTATAACTTTTAGAAAAATTATTTATTTAGATACACTTTTATAGTGTTCCAAATATGTTCCAAACTCAGGATGCATCACATGTGCATCTCACGTGATTAAATGAAAAAGCATCCAAGACACAAAAACACCCCCACCAAAAAAAACCATAGAGACATAAACCCCCTCCCCTCCCCTCCCCCTCCCCCTCCCCCCTCCCCCTTCCCTCACTGTTTGCCGCCCGGTCGGCACCATCTCCTTGTTCTATCCCCTCAGACATCACCATCAGACAACTTACCGACATTGCTCCTACGTCTCACCAAACCCCAACTCCTCTCCCTCCCCCAAATTCCCAAAAATTAGGGTTTCCAAAACCCCTGATCCTGCCATTTTTCTAGGATTCTAATCCGTCCGTCGATGCAGACTCCGGAGGCGATCCTCGAGTGGCTCCAGAAGGATATGAACTACCCTTCCCCTCTCCCCTCCTCGGATCAGATCCGTAAGATCTGCTGCGGGAACATGATTCCCCTCTGGACCTTCCTCCTCAACCGGGTCCGCAAGATCTGTCGCGGAACATGTATCTCCGATGGCTCCATCCACTGATCCCCGCCTCCAGCAATGTCCCTTCGACTCCAGTGACCTCCAGCATCCTCCTCGAAGTAAGTCCCTACTGTGAACTAATCCAAAACCATATGTTTGCCCTAATTTTTATTCACAGAACCCCTAATTTGTTCCCGATAGACACTTTTCGGACACAAACACATGACTTTTGATAGCTCGAGGTATATAATGAATCTCTTCACACATTGTTGATGAACTATGTTTCACAGACTCGGCACATATATTGGCATTATCGTGTCTAATAAGTTATGTGTCTGACACAATGTTACTTTGCATGATTATTGGAGTGTCTGTGCTTCCTAGATGATGAGAGTATTACAAATTTGATGAATCGCCAAAAAAATGCAAATTAGAGATTTTATAGTTGCCAAGGGTGCATCTTTGGGCTTTTGATAATATATAAGTGAGCTATGTTGGTATAAGAAAGTGATTTGAGGAACGCGGGAATGAGTGGAAATCTGTATTGGAATTGTTTTCTATATAAGTCAAGGTAATGGTAGAATGCTCTATATGGACCATAAATTATTGTAGTCATTAGAGTATTTTAGTTTTTAACATAGTATTTTCCTCTTCACCAGATTAAGAGACTGCCATTTCATAACAATTGCACGAAAATTTCTCCGAAATTTTCCTCTTCACCAGATTAAGAGTATTTTAGTTTTTAACATAGTATTTTTCTGTGTGTGAAATCCCTGTTACAAGTATTTCAGAAAGCAATGATGCGACTCCATATAGTTCCAATATGAGTGTCGCTTCTCTTTATTCTTCAATTTCTCCGTAAGTTTTAGAAGACAATGACTGTCTAGATGATCCTTCATCTAGCAGGTACAAATTCTACCAAAAACAAAAAATTGACATTAGACGTTCATATGAATGGGGCATTTCCGATGCTAGACAGTCATTTCTAGATTAAAGACTTGTAAATCAGAATGCTCATAATCTACACAGTAGTTCTCTTATCTCAATTTTCCCTCTTGAGGTCAAGGCTGAACCCGTAGAAGGAAGCAGCATTAACGTGATTCCTGAAGAAAATATCGAGGAACTTGCAAGCTCAATAGTTTCTGTCGATTTTAGAGAAGAACATATATCGGGTAACTGTAATGCATCCTACCAGGCCTCTGATCCTAAAGACAGTCTTTGCAGCTCAAATGTTCACAATTTAGTACTACAAGATTTGGTTCCCTGGGTACTGTTATTCCAGAGAGCTCCTGCCTGATTAATTGTTGTGCAGCAACGGTTAGCAACTCGAAGAATAGAGTATTTTCTTACTTCAAGAATTGCAAAGGAAACTGTTTTTATATGTTTTTTGACACTAAGCTTTTATATGATTTTATTAAGGATCTATTCCTGAGCAATCCTCCATTATGCTTCCCATACCAACTTTTCTAATTTGTACTTAGACTTTTCCTATTTTACATGTGAATTATTTGCAGGGATTCAGTGGAAACTGCACTCGAGGAAGATGCTCCAGGACTTCTTCAGGTAGGTTCTGTGATTCAAAGTACATTGCCTGTTGTCAAATAATATCCATACTTAACGCAATACCAATTGCACAGGTTCTACTTAATAGAGGTATAACAGTTGAGAAAACTAAGCTTTATGGGTAAACAGAAGATGATGAACCTCTACAAGATTCAAGTGAGGATTTATAATTAGTGAATATTTATAATTCTTTGCCTCATTTTTTTTATCTTATTTATGTTTGTTTAGACATCAGAGCTGCAAGAATCATCGGCAAGTATTATTTTTTAGACTGTACTAGAGCCTAAAGTTGTAGTGCACACTAAATATTTTTTTCTTTTTTTAATGTATTTACGATATAAATCCTCTACAAAACTAAATTTATATTACCTGATTGTTTAAAACTGGTATATATCACTGAATTTGATTTTATGCTTCTCAAGCCAACAACTGCTGAAAGATGTAGTTCATTTGTTGTAGTGATCACTCTTATTTTGCTGTGATGATCGCACTAAGCGGCATGATAGGTTTTTTCCAAGTCACTACTTTCTTGAGTGAGTATAATCCATTTTGCAGTTTATGAAATATTTGGACATGTATTTGCGTATGATTCATGTATACATGTTTCCAGTACATATTTGCCTATGATTCATGTACACATGTTTCCAGTACATATTTGCCTATGATTCATGTACACATGAAAAAGCATATATACATATTCATATTTCTAGTACATATTTTCACACTCGTCTTTGGCTCAGGTTTATCAGCATGGTAAAAAGACTAGCTATACATTTTTATGATACTGAAATACAGTGCATCTTGCTTGTCCATCTTGGTAAAGCTAGTGTTGATATGCCTTTTTGACATGTTGATGAGCTCTTCTTTCCACATATTGATAAGAGTTATGAAAGAACATGCATCAAATTTAGACTTGTCTAAAATTACTTATTTATATTTTGTACCGTAAGGCAAACGTAGTTCAGATCCCTCTCCCAGACCGTTTTATAGCTTTTTTAAGACGAACCCTTCTATTGTTTTATCAGAAAGAAATACACAAGTTTTGTTTTGGATACACTTAAGATTTTTTTTTTTTGACAATGAAATGCTTACAAAGGAACTTAAAATATTATTGGCCTTGATAACCCATAGTTAGCACTCAATATTCAGGTATTCATCTAGTATTGATATTGTGTAGTTATTTTCAATCTAAAACTCATTTATATCTTTACTTAAATGGTTTGGTAACTTTCCACTTTTCTAATGTTTCTTCTTTTTCGTGTGGATTGCATTTTCTTTTACTGAAGAAAACACAAGAAAAATTTGCTTTCTTATTTATGATGTGGCCTTGTTGATCAGATCCAGTTCCTTATCAATTGCTAGTAATGGTTCTCATTTGAAAGTATCATTTCACCAGACATCAGCCACTACTCTATCAATTTGTATTGTCGCCGCGAGGAAAATAAAAGATGGTCTTTGTGGCAGTCACAGTTATTTTGGAAAAAGAAATTAGTATAACATAATAAAAACATAATTCTTGATCTGGTCAGTGGATAGAAAGAAAGTCGCTAACTCTTACATAATATAATGCACCCTTGCTCTTGTGACCGCTCAGAGGAGATTATATGCCATCTTACTTTGTAATTTATTCCTTTATTTTGCTTGTTGAGAACTAACTTTATGGACTCTGTTCTCTTTTGCTCTCAAATTTACTAGGCTATCTTGTGCTCTGCAAATTTTTTGGAAGAGGTGAAGATAACAGGTAATTCAGTTCGTCCATGAGTTATTTTTACTAATCTATTCCGATATCATAGCATTATGAATGGTAAGTCCATATATAAGTAGAATATTTCATAGATAACCCCCTTAATTATTTTTTAGTTAGAATGGAATTTTATTGGACTTAATTGTTTTCCTTTCGAACTAAAGTTATGGAGTGCGTTGATGATATAAGAATATCATGTTCCCTCTTATTTATAGCTCGTCTAAGTTGCGTGAATATATTGACGACATAGGATTACATTAACATTCAGGTAACATCCTGGACATTGGATGATGAATTTTACTTTTATCATGGATTTAATGAATGTTAAATCCATGATAAAAGTGGATTGGTGCTCAAGCGTGCAAACATAAACATTATTAAAGATTTTGGATCATAATTCAAAGGGCATTTGCACTTGTGAGTTTGTTTTAGTTGTAGTCTTCCCACAAGTCAGATTAAAACTGCACAGATGCTTAGGCTTGTAGGTTATTCTTTCAGAATTCATTCATATCTGAGACTAAATCACACATCTCTCATATATGTGCTTATTTAAGTTAAATTTGTTAGCTTTGAACTATTTCCTGCAGTTAAAAAATCTTGATGCGTCTTAGTTGTTAATATGATGTCTCAATTCGAGTAGGAAGCTCGTGCGCCGCACGGATCGAAGTGTAGCCTAAAACACTAAGTCCGTGACATGATGCTCTTAAGAAAGTATAGTTTTTTGGTTTGGTAGTTGATGTGATACGCAATCTGGTTGGCAATTCTTGTTCACATGCCACTAAATAGTTTTGTAAAAACATTGTGCTTTTAGTTTGTTTTCTCCATTTCTTGTGCCTTATATTTTTAATCAAGGATCTGCAGCACTTGATTTGTTATTTGCAGTCATCCTTTGGTTTTATTGATTACTTTGATCACAGATCTGCAGCACTTGCCATTATGACTCTTAATGGGAGGCATTTGTAAGTAAAATAATGTATTGTTTTCTTGCTTATGTTTATCAAGTTTTTAATTTTGAATTCTGTAAATTTGCAGGTTTGGGCAACCGATAAAGGTCAATTGGGCATATGCCAGTGGGCACAGGGAGGATATATCAGGTTTCAAATTTAGTTACCATTATATGCTGTATCTCATTTGGAATTGGTGGTTCTTAGTTTCATCTTAGTTGGGATTGCATGAGTATTATTATCATTGAGATGGCTGAAACATTGTTTGTACATAGGACATTATAACATCTTTGTTGGAGATCTTAGCCCTGAGGTCACAGATGCGACACTGTTTGCATTCTTTTCTGTGTATTCCAGCTGTTCGTGAGTAATTCCATCTTTATTTTGTTAGCATTTGTTTGGTAAATAGAACTACATGCTTAAAGGTGAAAAGATGGCATATTTCTGCAGTTGGTTGTATGAGCTATTTACTATGTCCTTTTCTGGACCTGTAAATATTTGTCTTTTGCTATCTGTGGGGTCCTCTAACTAATGTTTTGCGCAGAGATGCAAAGGTCATGTGGGATCAAAAGACTGGGCATTCAAGAGGATTTGGCTTTGTTTCTTTTCGAAGTCAACAGGTTTGATAAATAAGCTGTTTGATCTACTTGATGCTATCTATATACAAGTTAGGGTTTATTTATCATACATTTTCTCTCTTTTGCAGGATGCACAAAGCGCGATAAACAACTTAACTGGTAAGTTGTCTATGTAGTCATAATTTCTTTCAACACCCCCTTGGGCCCCTTCTGCTTCTACCATTCTACCTCCCTAGGATTTTAATCAAGGATATAAGTTTCCTCATTATTTCTATTTTTTGGAGAATCCTTGCCTGCACGTCTTGACCACTTAAATGGGCCATTTTATATAAATTGCCTTCTTAAGTTTCCACTAGCAAGTGACTGACCGACCTTACATACCCAAAGTGTTAAACCTGTGAATTGTTTATACTCTGGGCATTGTCTGGGGGAATTTCATGTGAAGTTTCAGTAATTCCAAAGTAAAGGTGTACAACATTAAGATACTTGTCTTTCAATGAACTACTATTGGGTTCCTATTGTTGAGTTGCTTAATATCAGAACTGATGACTGCCTTGTTTTTTGTTCTTATAAAATACAAAGGAACACACATGCCCCAATCACGATACTTGTTCGCAGTATCATGTTTTCAGATGAATCTCCTCCGTCAAGCTGGGGAAGCTTTATGCCCAACCAATGAGCCCAATGCTGAGGTATTTTAATCCTTGATCTCTTTGTCTTCATCTGTCTCCTTACAAACACATCTTTATGGATGCGTAAGCATAAGCACAGAAAAATATGCACCTAAATCTCTTTTGTTTATTTTTTGCTTGATATTCTATTAGCTGAGCAGAGCTAATGTCATGTTCAGCTGCAATTTCTTTGATTTTTAGTATGCACGTGAGAGTCAAAACTATTGTACATCTCAATGCAAAATTATGCTCGCACGTGAATTCCTCTTTTATTGTACCTCTCCTTCTTTTCCCCTTTTTATTTACTTGATGGCGTATTTTGCACTATAAATTCATGCACGACCTGAAACTTTTTCTGCCTTTCTGTATGTACAGCTCTTGCTATAAGGGTATTCATATGTGTGAGGTGGAAGGCCTCTTGAAACTCTGCACTTTTGAGTCAAAGTGGATTGGTGCTGAAGCGTGCAAACATAAAGATTATTAAAGTGGTTTGGTATTATGTTTATTGGCATTCACGTTTCTGATGCACTATGCAGGAAAGTTTTCGAAAAGTAAGGGTGTTGGAGATTTTGGTAATGATGCTAAAGAAACAGAAATTCCTACAGAAGTATGGCGATACTACTTACTAACTAATAGGCCTGAGGTGAGTTTGTGAAGGGTGAACAGTTTTTTGTAAATTTTGTTCTAATTTTCTTGAGAGATCTCTATTTATCATTATATTTTGTTGTTTGTGTGGTTTAGGTGTCAGACACATTGTTCACATGGGTTACAGGCGAAGCTAAATGGCGAATTGTTGAATAACTTGGGCAACTTTATTAATCGTGTTTTGAGCTTTATTGCTAAACCAACTGGTAAGTTTGCAGAAATTAACTTAAGATAAATGATTCTACAATTTTCTAGCACATCTATGATAACCTTTCTCGTGTGTAGTTAGACAAAAAAGAATGTAATACGGACAAGGCTAGAGAGAGCAGAAAAATTACCATAAACCAGATAGGTGCAGTGTTGTTAGTTAACCTTCTGTTTTAGCTTCACCAAGGTTCATCTCTGTCTAGTCTAGGTCAGGGTTTACTGATTCTTGTGGTGCAAGTGCATATCTTGATGTATAACCCATGCATATGAAAGCTGTCCTTGAACATGACGTCTAAGCAAGCAACTAGATGTGGTGAAGGCACACACATATAAGTTATTTTTGTTTATCTGGGCTACAAATTTTGGTTTGCAATGATGGTATGCTTTCATATTGGTAACTGACTAGACCTAGTCATTGAGTACAACATCAGAATGCCTTTCATGGAAAAGTCCGGGGTTGGCTACATAAATCCTTTCTTTCCATTCAGTTCTGTAAGTCCATCCCTCTCTAACATTAGTGATATTTCCATGGAATTATGATGTTTGTATGATGTTTGTATGTGACAGGTTAAACTAAAAAAATGTTATATCTTATTCATTATTCACACATCTTATTCACACATCTTATTCATTACAGAAAAAAAAATGATGTTTGTATGTGACAGGTTAAACTAAAACCTGCCATCGTCTCCGACCATGAACTCCCTGTACTCGTTCTGGCTGGATCTTTCCATGGAATCTTGGATGAGTGATCGAATGGAAGCTCAGATACGAAATTTACTTGAGATTCATATGCGTGATATGGCTCCAGTCGAGCATGAATCCTAGAGATCATTGTGAGGTTATATTTTTTTTATTTCTCCTCTATTTTTTATTGTGACACCATTCATCATGTTGGAAGTTGAGCTTCAGTCAAGTAGGCCAAATATGGTGTTAGAAAAAGATTTGCAGAGATCACAAGTGATTCTTGAGTATAAATTTTGCATTCCATTAAATATCCTGAAGAGTGAAATGTACACAGCTATTATTCAGTAGTTCATACCATGAATTTACTTTCACAATTTACTTTGACTATTATTCAGTAGTTTATTTTTAGATATTTGTATTTATCCAGTTTGTTCCCACATATATCACTCTCAACTACAGCCATGCTGGTGTTAATTCAGTCCAAACTTGAACTTAGTGGTCTTCTTCTAAGAGTTTCTAACCAATGCATATTAAACCAAACCAAACCAAATCAAACCAATTCTCCTCCACAAAAATAAACCAAGCCAGGTAAAACCCAATTACGAGAACCAAAATCTGCAAGTCAAGCCAATTACAAGTACATGCCAAAATTCGAGAAAATAAATACAGGTCTGAAATACATGCAAGCTTGACAAAATACGTATTCAGAATATGGGTGTTACAACATATTCATTTCATGTTCTATTGCACTAGTTCATGGTGGTGGTTTTTTTTACTTTATGTGCCTCATTGAATGACTAAGTTCTTAATTGTGATCAAATTATTTTATCATGTTTTTAACAATCTTTGAATTGTTTACAGGACGTCGCATTTTTTGCTTCCTCGGTTATCATAGTTCCAGGGCCTACGCTCACTAACAAGAACATCAAGTGTCAAAGTCTTAAATTATTTTCACAGCTCCCAGATATTGTTTTTTGGTGTGGTAGGCAACTTGTATTAAACTTACAATGTTTATGTAAGACATTTGGCTACTTTGTGTGTATGTAGCTTTAACATTATATATTCTCTATGCACTTGTACTATAGATGTTCGTTTACTTTCATTTTATATTTTTGTGAGTGCTACATTTATAAATTCTCAAGATGATTACAAGATTGTGTCAATTGTTATTTTTTTAAAAATAAAATTTCTTGGAGCGCTACAGGTTTTGTAAGTCATAGTACTTATGCTAGCTATATATTATTTCAAGCTACATGTGTGCAATTTCAAATGATGTAGGTAGTCATATATATATATATATATATATATATATATATATATATATATATATATATATATTGAAAACTGGAACACCTTTTAGGTGTTCCAAAATTTGGCTCAAAAAGTATTCTGGGATGCTTTTCTTAGGAACGTGTTTCTAATGTTCCAACATTGGAACTCTTTTTAGCCGTTCCAATAAGTGGAGAAAAAGTAATTTGGAATATTTTGTTGGAACTCTTTTTTGGAACGCTTTATCGGTGTTCCAATATTGGAACACCATAAAAGCATTCCAAATAATGTTTTGTTGGAACTCTTTTTTGGAACGCTCTATCGGTGTTCCAATATTGGAACGCTCTATCGGTGTTCCAATATTGGAACACCAAAAAAGCGTTCCAAATAATGTTTATTGGAACGCCTTTATTTCGTTCCAACAAATCTGGCAGCCCATAAATAGGCACGGAATATAGGTGTGCCTAAAACTATTTGGAATGGAATTTTAGTGTTCCAAAAGGATCTTTTTGGTGTAGTGTAATATTGCTTGGCCACTTGGCCTTATTGCATAGGCCGCAGGGCAATATTTGTACAGTTATATTTTGTGGGCTCCATGACATTTCTTTGCTTGCTAAATGCAAGCTTACCTTGTGGCCGCATGGCCTATATATTATTATTTTTGCTGCATGGCCTACGTAATATTTTGGCCACATGGCCCTTGTTTGATGGTTGCTGCGTAAAAAATTTTGGTGTTGGCCGCATGGCCATATAATATTTATTTCTCTCGGCCACGTGAACCATTAATTAAATAGTTCACGTGTATCTTTTCCTTGCTACCCTTATTATGGGGGTCCCACATAGCTTTTTTAGTTGACTTGCTTGCTGAAGTGAGAGCTTACAATTATTGCGAGTCCTACTATCTTTTGTCTTACTTGATTTTATGTCCTCTTGTTATATTGGCCGCATGAATGACCTCCCACTTTTGGGCCGCATGGGGTCCACCTTGATTGTTTAAATGTTTTATTTGCCTGAATTATGGTCAGAATTTCTTCCCACTCCCAACATGAAAGTTATAGAGTTTCTCCTTGGCTTCAAGAATATATATATTATAATATATTATTATTTAATTACTCAAGTTTCTCTCCTCCTTGATAAATGACTTGACTTGATAGTGACCCGCCGTGGTGCACTCCTGACAAAATAACTTGACCTGACAAATTTGACATGATAACTTGACATGATAATTATTGATAGTGGCCCGCCGTGGCGCACTCTTGACATGATAAACCTGGCATGATACTTCTCAAAATGCTGTTACGACGGCTAACCTGACATGACCAGTATGAATGACCTAGACACCGTGGACGATTGTGCTTGTACAAATGAACCCGTCTTGTCTTGCATCATATCTAGGACGGGGACCCCTGAGTGCCACAGTCAGGGGTACCTACTGTAAATGGCTAAGGCTAATAACTAGAATAATCCAGTAGTCATGAAGAGATTTCTCCAGCTACAGGCAATCCCGTTATCTGGACGCCCTACTTGGGATCTGTAGCCTGCCGACGAGTAGGGCATATTTCCAGCACACTGTCATGTGTTGTACCCTTATTGTACTAATATTCGACCTGGATAACCTGGATGGTCTGCAGGGCTTGTGGCTGCAGAATAATCTCGCTGCATCTTGCTAGTAACTAGGCATGCGATAACCCTAGTTAGTTAAAGTATCAAGTCGTACTTATTGCTTGGCCGTGATTGTTGGATGGAGTTCAATCTGTCTAGTCTTATCTTGATCCTGTATAAGATTGTTACATGACCTGTTTTTTATTTTATCTTGCTGATAAATGGTGGGAGAAACCAAGTTCTGTTCAGACGAAGGGTTACAACCCCGGTCCTTGTTTGGTTTACGGGTTGTAACTTGGCTATCTGAATAGTCCCATGGTTATCTCATCGTATATCACATGTCATGTTTTTTTCTTAATTACTTTCTTTTATTATGTAATTATATTCTTGTGTTAATTGCTGGTTTAGTTCCTAAGTGAAGCCTCCTTTGTGGCACTTGCTCTCTCTGGGATCTGATCCAGCTAGTTTTGTATGACCAGATACCGGAGAAACTCCAGAGGACCACCTGTCTTCCAGCCCGATGGTGACCACCAGGCGTAACCCTGGCAACGAGTGGGTTTCTTTTTGTCCTCCCACTTTATTGTAAAAATTATTCATTTAAGGCGTTTAGCCGGCGAGCACGTGTTAGCTCGCATTGCACCTTTACTTACTGTCTGCCCACGGGCTGTAACATGATTGGCAACCTAGGGTTGATCATGTATGACTAAACTCTTGCTAGTCCTCATATTTTGTACGACTAGCTTCATGATCAGCTGAATATGTAATGTTTGGGACGCCTTACTATTGTATATTTGGTGATCTTACATCTTGTAACATTTATTTGCTTGCTTGTGATTGAGACACTAGGCTTGTCCATGACCTTAAGAGACTGTTGGATTGTAGATAAACCCTCATATATCTAGACAGCCGTGACCGTATAGTGGAGTGGATCCCATTTTATTATACGTAGTTGGCTATGTCTGCCCCCGCTCTCCAGTGTTCTGGTCCTGGGGCATGACATGGTTTAAGTGGTGGCCCATGCAGGTCTTGTAAATCAAGATATGTGAGGTTTTACCGAATAGATGTCTCAATCAGTACTCGTCCTTGATCTCTGTTCATATTCTCTGAATCCCTAAAATTCTTGTCCTGATCACTTGCTTGTAATCATTGATCTGTCCTGGTCCTTCCTTATTGTTTCCTATGTCGTCTTCTTCAGCGACATTGTACCTGGCCCTGTCGATCAGCAAGGCGGAGCACCTCCCGTGGACCAGCAGCAACCAGGAGATCAAGCCCAGCACTCAGGAGCAGCCTCCCGAGTCATGCCTACCGGGGATCCCGAGCCACCAGTTTAGCCCGTCCAGCCTGCAGAGCCTGATGATGGCACTTTGGTAGGTCTTATCAGATCATTGTTAGCTTCCCAAGATCGCCGAGGTGATGCATTGCACCAGGCAGTACAAGATGTTCTGAACAGAGGCGGTCATCCACGAAACAGTGCAGCGAACAGTTTCAAGCGCCTGAACCCTCCGTTCTTCGATGGCAGCGAAGATGTTATCGCTGCTGACGCGTGGCTTCAGGACACAGAAGTGATTCTAGAAGCAGCCAGGATCCCAGAAGACGAGAAGGTGGCCGTAGTACGCCTGCAGTTATTGGATCTTGCCTGCAGCTGGTGGACGGCACAGGCCGTGGGATTAGTGGCCCCTATTTCATGGGCAGTATTCAGAGAGAGATTCCAGACCAAGTACTTCGATGCTGTGGCTCGGTATGATCTACAGACCAAGTTCACCAATTTGAAGCAGATGGGCCGGACGGTCGATGGGTATGCGGCCGAGTTTTCCAGGCTTAGTCAGTTTGCTCCTACCTTGGTGGCAACCGAGTTCGACAGAGCCCAGCGGTTCCAGCAAGGGCTCCATCTCGAGATTTTGTTGGCAGTGGAGCAGTTTGAGCATCAAACTTTCGATGCAGTATTGAGGGCAGCCAGGAGGCACGAGTATACCTCCCACAGGATCGTGGACAGGACCGGAGGTCGAAATCGATCTCACGACCAGATGATCCAGTCAACAGCACCAGCCCCGGAAGTCAGGGCTTTAACAATTGGAACTCCGAGACAGGCGGCCTCAGTGACGTCGGTCACATCCCCTCAGTAGCAAAAGCAGAAGCAGTCTTCCACAATGGGCTGCTCTTATTGTGGGAAGCCTGGACATGTTGTTTCAGAGTGTCGCAGAGCACAGGAATTATGTTTGGCTTGTGGAGCACCGGACCACAAGATAGGGTCCTGTCCGAATAGGGCCAGTTCATCATCGGCCCAGACTAGTCCCTCGGTAAGGGGACCAGTACCAGTACAGCAGCAGTACCAGCCTTCGAGGCCATTGCCGCCTCAGACCCAAGTCTTCCAGCAGTAGAGACGCCAACAGTATGCCCTGGTCCAAGCTCAGATTCAGAACCGACAGAGAGGTTTCTAGCAGAATGTTTTTCCTTCTTCCTTCTGTCTTCAAATTCCTTGCTTGCATGATTGATTGATTGATTAATTGCTTAGTATAGCTTGTCCCTGCATCTCTAGCCACTTGATTAAATTCCGAGGATAGAATTCTTTTTAAGGTGGGTAGGATGTAGTGTCCCAAATTGGTGATACGTATTTAGTGTACGTATACGTGTTTTGGACCCGTATTTTTTGTTAATCATGAGTAGTTAATTTTGGTTAATTTTGTTTGATTGGTTTAATTGGCTTATGGTTCATCATGGTAATTGCATTGGCTTGGTTCGGTTCGGTTTATTTGACCTTGCTTGTTTTGGTTTATCATATGGAGAACCACTCCCACCTACCACCACTCCCACCATAAATATCAATCCCACTCTCTCTCTTCCATTATTACTCATTACTCATTTCTTCTTCTCCATATTTACTCTTCACCTACCAGGAGAAAGAGAGTGGAGAGCTTAGGCAAGTGCATCTTGCTTCATGGAGGAAGTCCATTTTTATTGTTCTATTATCTTCCTCATGTGTTTCTAACCCACTTTAGTACTTAGTATTTTTCATTTCCATGGTTAGATTCTTGCAGATCTAGTTTTGTGGTATTTTCGGTTTCCATGAATTTGATCTATCAAGCTTGCATATTTTTGCTAGTTGATGGTTCCAACTTGTAGAGAATTCTATTTTGTCCAAATTTGACCTATGAGAGTTTGGATTTGGGTTCCTGATGTTGTTTGGAGGAGCATGGAGGCCATGGTATTTTCCGTGGACATGTTCTCTGTGGGAGCCATTAATTGCACTTTGGCCGCATGAGCATTTTTAGCTTGCTAGCCGCATGAGTATTTAATTGTTGCATGGCCCTTTTAATTTAGTTGCTTGCAAGCTTGCATGCAATTGCATGCAACTTGCCTGGGCCGCATAGGCCATTGGACAATTCATAGCCGCATGGCCTTGCAAGCATTAATGGCTTGCATGTATGCATTAATTGCTTGTATTAAACAATATGCATTAGTAAATAATTCCATGCATTAGTAAACAATTCCATGCATTAGTAAATAATTCCATGCATTAGTAAGCAATTCCATGCATTAGTAAATAAATCCCATGCAAGCACTTGCTTGCTTATAACGTTATGGCCGCATGGGCCTATGCCAGGTTGTAATTAAGGCATACATGCATACAAGCTTGCTTTCTTGTTTATATAATAACATTGAGCCGCATAGGCCTATCACATAGGCCGAATGTATTAAGTCTTGGCCGCATGAAATCAATCTATTTTGCTTGCATGGAATTGTTGTTGGCCGTATGGCCAAACAACTAATTGTAGCCGCATGGCTATTTATAATGGCCGCATGGCCTTTTCTTTATTATTGCATGCAACTGCTTGCATGCATTTAGCAAGCCTGGAATTATTTGTTGGCCATGGGATTATTTGTTGTGTGCCGCATGGCCTTATATACTTGCATGGCATATTATATTGTATATAATATTGCTTGGCCACGTGGCCTTATTGCATAGGCCGCAGGGCAATATTTGTACAGTTGTATTTTGTGGGCCCCATGACATTTCTTTGCTTGCTAAATACAAGCTTACCTTATGGCCGCATGGCCTATATATTATTATTTTTGCTGCATGGCCTACGTAATATTTTGGCCGCATGGCCCTTGTTTGATGGTTGCTGCGTGAAAATTTTTGGTGTTGGCCGCATAGCCATATAATATTTATTTCTCTCGGCCACGTGAACCATTAATTAAATAGTTCACGTGTATCTTTTCCTTGCTGCCCTTATTATGAGGGTCCCACATAGCTTCTTTAGTTGACTTGCTTGCTGAAGTGAGAGCTTGCAATTATTGCGAGTCCCACTATCTTTTGTCTTACTTGATTTCATGTCCTCTTGTTATATTGGCCGCATGAATGACCTCCCACTTTTGGGCCGCATGGGGTCCACCTTGATTGTTTAAATGTTTTATTTGCCTGAATTGTGGTCAGAATTTCTTCCCACTCCCAATATGAAAGTTGTAGAGTTTCTCCTTGGCTTCAAAAATATATATATTATAATATATTATTATTTAATTGTACAAGTTTCTCTCATCCTTGATAAATGACATGACTTGATAGTGACCCGCCATGGTGCACTCCTGACAAGATAACTTGACCTGGCAAATTTGACATGATAACTTGACATGATAATTCTTGATAGTGGCCCGCCGTGGCGCACTCTTGACATGATAAACCTGGCATGATACTTCTCGAAATACTGTTGCGACGGCTAACCGACATGACCAGTATGAATGACCTGGACACCGTGGACGATTATGCTTGTACAAATGAACCCGTCTTGTCTTGCATCATGTCTAGGACGGGGACCCCTGAGTGCCACGGTCAGGGGTACCTACTGTAAATGGCTAAGGCTAATAACTAGAATAATCCAGTAGTCATGAAGAGATTTCTCCAGCTATAGGCAATCCCGTTATCTGGGCGCCCCACTTGGGATCTGTAGCCTGCCGATGAGTAGGGCACATTTCTAGCACACTGTCATGTATTGCACCCTTATTGACCTAATTTTCGACCTGGATAACCTGGATGGTCTGCAGGGCTTGTGGCTGCGAAATAATCTCGCTGCATCTTTCTAGTAACTTGGCCTGTGATAACCCTAGTTAGTTAAAGTATCAAGTCGTACTTATTGCTTGGCCGTGATTGTTGGATGGAGTTCAATCTGTCTAGTTTTGTCTTGATCCTGTACAAGATTGTTACATGACCTGTTTTATTATTTTATCTTGCCGATAAATGGTGGGAGAAACCAAGTTCTGTTCAGACGAAGGGTTACAACCCCGGTCCTTGTTTGGTTTACGGGTTGTAACTTGGCTATCTGAATAGTCCCATGGTTATCTCATCGTATATCACCTGTCATGCTTTTTCCTTTATTATTATCTTTTATTATGTAATTATATTCTTGTGTTAATT
Organism: Iris pallida; assembly: GCA_029216955.1. Lineage (NCBI taxonomy): Eukaryota > Viridiplantae > Streptophyta > Magnoliopsida > Asparagales > Iridaceae > Iris > Iris pallida. The sequence continues at coordinate 9,542,650 of JANAVB010000397.1, forward strand.
ACTGGTTTTAGTTCCTAAGTGAAGCCTCCTTTGTGGTACTTGCTCTCTCTGGGATCTGACCCAGCTGGTTTTGTATGACCAGATACTGGAGCAACTCCAGAGGATCCACCTGTCTTCTAACCCGATGGTGACCACCAGGCGTAACCCTGACAACGATGGATTTCTTTTTGTCCTCCCACTTTATTATAAAAATTATTCTTTTGAGGCGTTTAGCCGGCGAGAACGTGTTAGCTCGTATTGCACCTTTACTTACTGTCTGTCCATGGGCTGTAACATGATTGGCAACCTAGGGTTGATCATGTATGACTAAACTCTTGCTAGTTCTCACATTTTGTACGACTAGCTTCATGATCAGCTGAATATGTAATGTTTGGGACGCCTTACTATTGTATATTTGGTGATCTTACATCTTGTAACATTTATTTGCTTGCTTGTGATTGAGACACTAGGCTTGTCCATGACCTTAAGAGACTGTTGGATTGTAGATAAACCCTCATATATCTAGACAGCCGTGACCGTATAGTGGAGTGGATCCCATTTCATTATACGTAGCTGGCTACGTCTTCCCCCGCTCTCCAGTGTTCTGGTCCTGGGGCGTGACAGATAATAAAATCAAATACTATTTTTCTAAAATATATACCTCGTACATATTCGCAATCGACGAGTAAATACGAAAAATGCAATTTCTCTCGCGACGTACAATACGACTAGGCGACGTATAACTACAAAAAATAAGTACTAAAAATATAGTAGAAATTTAGGGGTTTTACATCCTACCCAACTTACAAAAATTTCGTCCTCGAAATTAAGAATAAGTAGGGGGAGAGTAGGTACAAGGGTATATCGATACGGAACTATCATCAGGCGAGGCAAGGAGACGACGCTCAATGCAACATATATTAGAAAATTGTGATTTCAAATAATGCCAAAATAATCATGGATATGGTTATGGGCGAGGTCGCTAACTAACGTAAGTAAAAGATCAAGAGTTTTGGAAATGAAGGCAAAATAATTTGAGAACAAGGGCACATGGTCCCTTGGAAAAGATAGTCATCTAGGTTTAGGGCACGACTAAGAAAATATTTCTAGTAATTTCTAAGTTCCAAACGATTAGATGGTCAAGGTGATAGTTTGTGGGCGAATAACTTGAGATTATAGTCACGTGGCTTGGTCGATGGCTAACTAGTTTGGCAATAGATAATGGGACAACTAGAGGTGATACTTTGGGTCTATCTATCAAGTACGAGTCTTCATCTAAATAGGTGAAAGACGAAAACCAATATGAGTCCAAAGAAGTTGTTCTCGAATACCAATATGTGGTTCAAGGCGAGTGAGTAATTCAAAAGAATTGCCAAGGCTGTCGCGGATGGGACTCTATAGGGCAAGTTTAACTATGTCTCCATCCACGTATAACGATAGATAAAAGTGAACCAAAGTGCACTTGGTTGATCAGATCATCATGCACCGGTTCTAATTAGACAATATGCTAGTGAGCGCTCAATAGCATATGTCATGAACAAGCTTGATAAAGAATTGAGCTTGCAAAAACTAGGCTACATTAGCATCATTAGTCTAGATAATAAAAAATATAGGCACGTGAGATTAAGATTGAAATAGAGTAGAATTTGTTCAAACTCGTTAAGACTCTAAGGTATATCCTATGTTGGTCTCTATACAGTCGTCCTATCGTCTTTTTATCCAAGTCTTGGTTAACGTTACAAGAAAGGTTAGGTCATAAGGTATTCTACCCAACTTACAAGAATTAAACTAGTAGGGTGATGGGACAACGGGTCATGTCCACCTAGTATAGGTTACCTTCCTAACCACTATCAAGCACGAAAGAAGGATAAGAATCAATGGTAGAGGGAAGCAAGCAAGATGCAAATCAAGGGAGTCAAAGTAGAATCAAGGAGGTCAATTATGTGGATGAGATCCTAGACTCTAATCCTGTACGCAGGCTTGCTTGGTACGGTAATGTAACCAAACAATTTATCTTGACCTGCATGGGCCACCAAAAAAAAATATGTAACGTCCCAGACCCAAAATACGTAGGACTAAAAACGTAGACATGCCAACTGTATACATACGAAGTACATGGGTCTCGTATGTATACATAAGCTGTAAAATGCAGTAAACCACAACTAACTAATCTCATCCACAGAATAAGGAAATAAAGAATTCATAATACCAACTATGAAAAGTCTTTATACAATATGTTGGGCGGAGACAATTCCACTACCAACAAACAAGGAAAGAAATACATGAAGAATAAAATAAATTTGGCGAGCGAGCGAAGACGATCAAAGTGCAACCATCCTCGAAGAAATGGAATCGGTCACGGCTAGAGCTAGAACACCTGCGAAACACAAGAGCACACACCTGGCGAGATAACCAGGTCCTCAGAGGGACGTAATAAGACACATAATATCATGCCAATAACTGAATAAATAAAGCTCACAGAAAAGTATATGTGACTACACAAATAAAGGTCCTTAACCATTCTATGTGAATATACATTTTGAAGACAACGTTCCACACAAGGGCTCTCAAGACTAGAAACACGACGCGTTAGCGTTTCAACTAAGTCACTAGTGGCGTCTAGAGAAAAGTAAATGCACGGCCCATTAGCACTCGAGTGAGAGCTAAGGGGCATCTAGAGAAAAATAAATGCACGGCCACTAGCTCTTGGGTGAGTCACTAACGGTAGCTAGACGAAGGTAAATGCACGGCACATTTGTGTTTCAACCGAGGCACTAGTGGCATCTAGAGAAAAGTAAATAAATGCACGGCCACTAGCTCTCGACTGAGTCACAAATGGCAGCTAGAGAAAAGTAAATGTGTGAAAGCCCCTGCGCCTAATAACTGTCTTCACCCTCCCCATGCACTACTCGTACTGAATCCACACCACGATATTCCTAGTAACCGCTAAGTCTTCTAGGCAATTATATTAGCGGTTATATCCTAACGCTCGTCCTGTACGCACCGATGTACGGTCGGTACGCAAGTCCGAATCTATATAAGACACATGACATCGTGGTACACAAGTGTCGGCCCATGAATGCGGCACAAACAAAGGTGGTCCCTTAACTCTAGGCTAAATACATAAAGAAAACTAAAATATAATAATTTGCAACTACATAGGATTTTGAAAGAACAACTTATAAGAAATAAAACATGCATGATATTGAGCAAGAAATTAAACAGTAAAGGCAAGGTGTCATGCCTGGTAGTGGGCCTGGAGTGATGCGATGATCCGACAAGTCTGAGTAGTCCATAGCCTAGGTCCTTGCGAAAGGGCCCGAATTCGCAAGGAAGTAAGGAGGCAAGATTAGTCATGACTGAGAACAATCAAATCTTAAAAGGGAAAAATGTTTATAGATTCTATTTTTCTAGTCAAATGCCTTTAGGAATTTATTAGAAAGTATTTATAGGGTTTTTAGAAAATTATTTAACATTTTTAAAACTATTTATAATATTAAACTATATTAATCAAAATATCTTTATAAACATTCTAAAAATATTATTCATACTCAAAAACTATATTCTACCTGTTAGAAGATCTTGAAGGTAAATATTTGGAGAATCAAATTAGGGCAACTTTAGATTTTATATCAACCCTTAGCTTTTAAATCAAAACCATATAATTAATACAATTCTATATTCAGAAATAGTTTAAAATATCCATATTGATTTTAATGAACATATGATAATACTAATAATAATAATAATAATAATAATAATAGTGATAATGATAATAATTAAATAATAATAATACTAATAATGATAATAATATTAATAATAAAATTAATAATGATAATAATAATAATGAGATTTCTTTAAATACAGCTACTGCTGTTCTTTTAGAAATGAAGGGAATGGAGGCACATATTACAAAACAAAGAAGAAGAAAAAAAGAATAATAATAAATATAAAGTTAATATATATAATCCTACTACTGTCTTCTCCAAGCAAAAAAGAAAGGGTTCTCAATTTCGACTCAAACAAAAAGGGGGTTTTCTCAATTTCGACGGTGAGGAGAGGAGAAAGGATGGCGGAGGAGAGAGACGGGAGAGATGGCTTACAGAGGGAGGCAGATCGACGGGAAGAGCGGGAGAAGTCCTCGTCCAACGAGGCTCCGACGAGAGGCGCAGTCGAGGGTCGCCGCAGCATCGCCGGTCCGGATCTGTGGTGGCGAGCTCCAGCCGAGGCAAGGCGAGCTGTGCATGGTCGACGGAGCTTCGTAGGGGAGGCGCTGGGAGCTGTGTCGACTCGGGGGAACTCAATAGGCGGGGAGGGGATCTTGCGTGCGGTGGCGCGCACGGCGGGGCGTCGGCGTGGAGCAAGTAGGCGGCGGTGGATCTCCGTACGTCAAGGGTGATGATCGCCCGGGGCGTCCGCGCGGACGAGCGGAGGAGTACGACGCCAGAAGGGGGCGGCGGAGCGGAGCTCCCGCAGATGGGTTCCACTGCGGCGGTGGCTCTGGCCATACATGAGGCGGCGGTTCGTGGAGGTATGTTGGGTCGGGTTTGCTCTATTTTTAGGGCCTTTCTTTTTTCTATTTCTGGTGGTGGTGATGGTGTTTCGGGTGATGTTGGCGAGGGTGGCAGGAGGTGGCGATGCTGGTGATGGGGTGGCGGTGCTTGGTGGTTGATGGTGTTGGCGGAGTGAGCGGTGGTGTTGGCAGTCGCGGGTCCGTGGTGATGATGAAGTCGATGGTTGTGTTGGCCTTGGTGGTGGTGGTTGACTAACGATGGTGGGTCGCCAGAGAGTGGCGGAGAGACGGCAGCGGGGTGATGGTAGGGAGAGGGGCTGCCACGGTGGGTGGCGAAGCGAAGCTGGGGTGTTCGGTGGTTTGGGTACGCCGTGGTGGTTCTGGTAGTTGCGGCCGGGGCTGGTTATGGTGGCGTGTCGGAAATCGACAGGTGGTGAGCGGGGGTTTAGAATAGGGTTAGGAATTCGATTGTGTCGAGGTGTGTCCGACACGGAGTGGTTGAAATTGTATATGTAAAAAATTATGGAATAAGAATTTGGACGGGGAGGGATTACATGGACACGATGCACTCACGTGGGTGGGAAAATTTGTGGATGGTTCGAATTTATGGAGGAGTACCTGCCTATTTATAGGATGTGGAAATTTCCAGTTGGATAGGGATTATGATTTATTTAAACCCATTTAGATATTTCTCTCTTAGTTTAAATCAAATTTAAATCCCTTTGAGAAATCAAAAATCAAATTTAAATAAATTTATATTCATATAAAGCTTTATCTATAAGTTTAAACTACTTTAAAATATTTCAATAAAAATCAAATTTAGATTTAAATTGCCAAAATGTTAAGCATTAAATTCACGAATTTCAAAATATCTTTATGATAAATAATAAAAATAATTAATTTTGAAAATTAGAATAAATATTTTAAATAGTAATAGAAAATACCTTTAAAATATATTTTTAATAATTTAGATAAACAATTTTGAAAATAAACGTAAATATTCAAATATTTAAAATACTTTCTTGGTAAATAATTTATTATAAATAGTTTATTATAAATAAAAATAAATTTTGAAAATATACATGAAATAATTTTCATGTGTTTTACACGAGTAGAATATTCACAAAAATCTAATTTCCTAATCACCGCTATTAAAATAAATTAAATAATAAGTTTTGGCAACCTCGATGGATATTTTTCACAACTAAAAAAATAATATATATATATATATATATTATTTTGAAGTCATCACTGATAATAAAATCAAAAACTATTTTTCTAAAATATGTATCTCGTACGTATTCGTAATCGACGAGTAAATACGAAAAACGCAATTTCTCTCGCGAGGTACAATACGACTAGGCGACGTATAAATACAAAAAAATAAGTACTAAAAATATAGTAGAAATTTAGGGGTTTTACAGCCATGAGCAAAGCTCAGTATATGGACGGTAACAAAATCAAGTGTCCATGTCGTAATTGTCGCAATAGACGTTACGAAGAAGTGGTGAGTGTAAGAGATCATTTGACCCGTAAGGGTTTCGTACGTGATTAGGGCATGTGGTCATCGCAAGGTGAACTATATATGGAAAGACAGGTTGCGAATGCTGCTACTTATGCTTTTGATGATAATGCTGCAACGAATTTTGTCGTCGAAGACGACGAATGCTCTGTTGATTATGGAGACCTGCAGAACCTTGCACGAGATATGGTGTACGACGCGGCAGGGCCTAATTTTGATCCGGAGGATCCTAATCCCGAGGCAAAATAGACCTCAAAGGAATGACGAGAACGTTGAGGATGGAGGTATATTCAATGTATGGGGCAAGCCTGTTGGGGCTAGTAAAAAACGGTAGTTGACAGACGACGAGTATGATGCCGCTCACCGATATGTCTTGTTAAACTGTGACATACAAGAAGTGAGAGATTTGGAGAAGTAAGTCAGTACACTTGCACTCGTTATAATCTCTAATTTGATGAAGTAAGTGACTACACTTATATATTCTTATTTTCTCTAATAGTGTATTTAGAGATGAAGTCAAAATGAGGACACCCGATATTACCGATGAGGGACTTCAAAGAGAGGTTGATTGTACATTTCCGTCATGGTTTCGCAAATACGTAAGTAACTGAGATTATAATTGAGATTATAAATATATAATCTAAAACATTTAAATTATAAATATTTGTTTACAGGTTTTATTGCCTGAAACAACACTCATTAATGAGAGTGTTCGTTATCTGGCATTGGGACCGAAGAAGCAAACAAAGACTTGGCCAGGCTATGTCATTAATGGCTTCAGGTTTAAGGCAACTCAGAATGCTATAAATGTCGAATTTATCAATGATGGCATCAGTACCAAGGATTTCGATGTTTGCATAAGAGGCACCATCTATGACGACGAGCCGGACTTTGACTATTATGGAGTGCTTCGGGATATTGTAGATTTACAATATACTGGCCCATATGATATGCATATTGTGATGTTCAAATGTGAGTGGTTCGATATGACACCAAATATCGGTTGGAGAATCGATAAACAATTTAGATTTGTCAATATAAATCATCGCAGGAGGTATAGAGGGTCCGATACATTTGCGATAGCAAATCAGGCTGTTCAAGTCTACTATACAAGCTACCCAATGCGTCGTAGAGATCTATTTGACTGGTGGGCAGTATGCAAGATTAAATCTAGAAATACATTCAACGTTGGAGACCAAGCATACCAAGAGGACCAGATCGAAAAGTCCCAATACTTGGGACAACACTCGGATACAATGGATGTTGAAGATATTGTTGAGAAAAATAGAGGGGAGGAAGAGGTTGATACGCAAGACTTAGCTGCCAACCAGGGGAGAAAGAGGCGTCTTGTCCCAAATATTGAGACAGAAGAAGAAGAAGAAGAAGAAGACGAATTTGATGGGAATGAGGATACAGATGATCGACGATGAAGATAAGGATGAGGATGAGGATGAGGATGAGGAGGAGAAGGAGGATGATGATGAAGACGAGGCCGAGGATGAGAACGAAGACGATGATTAGGTTAAATAATGTTGTATATTAAAAACACTTCCAATTACGTGAATTAAGTTTGACCTCATAAAAAGCAATTACGTGAATTCATGTTTTTTTTATTCGATTATTTACTTATTGAAGATGTGTCACGACCCGCACCCTAGAGTAAGGGCACGAGACGTGGGTACGTCCAACCTACGCCGCAGTGTCGGCGGTAGAACGCTGTCCTAGGTCACAACATCTAACAATATATGCTAAACAGTTTATACTCCCCGAATAGGGGTGACATAGCAGAAAGTAAACTCAATCACAACTAAGGCAGATGATAAGATAGAAGATAGATAGATAGATACTGCTGAAAGAAAGGAATCCACAAGTACAAACAAAGAGTCTAAGTGTCTAAGATAAGTACATATCCCAATATCAAATATATACAGTCATCCATAGAGTAATGTAAATGAAAACATCCTAGTCTAGAGGAGTGTCATCCACTGCTAGTGGGACCTGCTGCTGGTCCAGGTCCAAGCACTCATCTAAGGTAGCACCGTAATAAGTGCAACAGAAGGCCTCATCCTTATACTCTGTAATATTTCAACAGGTCCAGTCAGGACAGGAGCGAGCATAATACATCTCAACAAATCATAGCAGGAAAGGAAATATAATCATGCTAGAGAATAAAGTATAGGAAACTGAAGAATAGCATAATGTAAGAGAGAGAGTGTAAGTAAATATCTATGATATATATAAAAAAGAGACAGTGCTAGTGATTCAGAGTACAGGATAAACATGTGAATGGCTAAGGACTGATTCATGATTACACTACGGAATTGATTCATGATTACACTACTTGGAATTATCCACATGTTCATTTATACTCTCCCGTCCCCAATCAATACACAAGGATCCAGTCAAGTTACGTTAAGATTCATGATTATGCTACATTGTCCATAAAGGGTGATTCATGAATTGATTCCTGAAGGCTCGGTGATCATGAGGGTACATGAGTCACTAGCTGATTCCCGAAGATTCATGATAATAGAAGCAAGAGATACATGATGTAAGTAAAACACACGAGACAAGAGTATCTGATGCTCCCGAGAGGGATAACATCTCATGAAGGGATCCATATAGTACCAATCCGTGTTACCAACGTGTCAGCATCAAGTAAGATAATCTAAAGCAGGAAATATAATCCTAAGCAAGATATGAAATGATCAGAGAATGTACTCGCCTACTATCTGGGTGTCCGGATGAAAAGTACTGTCCGAGGAGAGGTGTCTGGCTCCTAATCAGAACAGCACAAGTCACAACAAGTCTAAAATGATAACAAGATGCAATTCAATGCATTCTACATGAATCTAGGTCAATCTAGACCAAAGTCAACTCTTGGTCAACCTTGGTCAACCCTAGAAGTCAAACTAGGTCAACTATGGTCAAACTAGGTCAACTAAGTCTAAACTAGTCTAACTGGTCCATTCTACGCCTGATCAAGACTAAACAAGCCTAACTAAGCTCTCACTAGTCTAACAGACACACCATAGGCCAATACCATATATGGATATATATCACTATTCATATATGTGAATATATATATATATATATATATATATATATATATATATATATATATATATATATATATATATATATATATATATATATATATATATATATATATATATATATATCTACATATACAAATAAGATATACATAGCACATTAGCTATTACACATAGGAATTTCCATAATCCTACTCTACCATTCACACATTACATTAGATTTGGCCTTTAGGTTTACACTTATAGACATACATACAAACATATATATATGTATTATATATACATAGAGAGAGGGGTAACATATGAGATATGTGTGTGTGTATGTGACTGTGATTCAAGTAAGGGAAAATCAGAAATGTGTGTGCCACAGAAATTCTAATGACAGGAACATATGTGTGCAGGAAAATGTGATTGTGTATAGGAATATTTATGTGTGGACTATACAGTGAAGGGACTTCATAAACAGTGTGTTGACAGGGAATGGAATGTGTGTTAGAATATATGTGTAGGTGAATCCTGAACAGTGAGCATGAGAACATGATTTTGTGTGTGTCACAGGAATTTGCCACCACAGTTGAGACAGTTAACAATGCAAAAATGGGAAAGGAAACCAATCCAGTTTGAAAATGGGAAAGGAAAATCAGTTCCCAGGTTTAATCAAACAGGGAATACATTGACAGGTAATAAGAGGACCTGTGTGTGAGTGTCAATATGCTCATGAGTTCTCAGATTTTCTTGTGTGTATTCTTAGGTGACAGTGAACCAAGTCCCTGTGTGTGTGTGTGTGTGTGTGTGTGTGAGTACATGAAGGGAATTCTGTAACCAGTGTGTGTTAGCAGGAAATACATGAGATTGTGTGTTAGAGTGTTAACAGAAATCCCAAGATAGGAAACAATGTGCAGGAATACATGTGTATAGGCTAACTGTGAGAGAAAAAGTGTATGATTTCTGGATTGAAACTAATCAGTGAAACATGTGTTCTTAGTGTACTCAGGATTAATTTCCAGGTTTCACATTTCAGGTTTTCATTAAAAAGTGAAACCAAGTATTACAATATAGTGAAATCAACCAAATCTCATGCTAGAATCTCAGTAAACATTCAATATTAGAATCCTATTCAAAACTGAAAACTGAGAATGAACTAAGTGTTCTCAGGAAATGTTAACAGTTTATAGGAAAAAAATTCGAAGAACCTTATATAGCAATGGTTCTCATTCAATCCCCATTAATTTCCCCACATGAAAATCACATAAACTCTAATATAACATGAATAAAATATGTGTAAGTTATCATTGTAACTGGAATTGAACATTCGAATAGGGTGATGTACTGATACTGCATTGTATCAGGAATGCTAGAATACCAATTCATGACTCAACCATTCCATGCAAATTCGAGTATGTTAATCAACCAAAAGCTGAGAACTGCATCCTAATCATGATATCTAATATTCAGACAAATTAAACCATAGTTAATCTACATGATATTAAACATTAAATGAAATTCGGAAATGGAGAACCAGAGAACAACTCACTGATACTCTAAGTATCAGTCGACTGGACATAACCAAAACCATATTCGATTTCATAACTCAATTTAGCAATTCATGAAGAACATTAGGTTGGTACTAATTAGAGTATAATAGTAGGTAACATACATACAAGGTGGTGTCCTAAAACAGGACACAAACGTGTCCAAAACTAATACACATACACGCACGAGACTGGCACGATATCGTGCGACCAGTGCACGTGTCCTAGCACTCTCGACACGTAGCCATTGGACACAAAATTTTAGGGATGACACGACAGTCATTGCCCCTCACTCCATGTCCAACCACACGTGTCCACGTGCTCTGTGCACTGAGCACGAGCACACTGGTAGCAGGGGATACTGCACGCAGCGCGCGCGTGGTGCACCCTGTGTGTGCACGTGTCCAAAGCGACATGACATGACACAAGCAGCACCTCAGTCAAGCAAAAACGTGTAAGCCATATCAAAATGCAGCTTCCTATTCAAAAACATTTCAAAAACTCGATCGAAATGCCCTTTGTGGCATTTCGTCGAACACCTACGCTGTTTGCTGATACGTGTCCGATACGGACAAGTACAGGACACGAAATCGAGCAAACCCTATTCCTACAGCACAAGGACACCTAGGGCTTGGTATTTATGCAAAGAAAACCTAATTTTAATGGATGAATAGGAATTTACCTATGTGTGTTCTTCAACACAAAAAGCCTCTTCAAAGGAGCTTTCCAAAGCCACCCAAAATCTCCAAATTGATTCAATCCTGTGATATGGCTCCACAAACAGCAGGAGAACATTGATTAGAACACTATGGAAGAAATCCAAATAAAAATGGAGCCCTATTAATTAAACTATGAAGAAAATAGAATGGAGGCTCACCTAGTTCTTAGGAAAATGATAGAATAATGGAAGGAGGCACAAATTTCTAAAAGAATATTATATAGGCAAGGGGGGTCTTGGCTGGCCACTTTAGCTAGGTTTAGGGTTTTTAGAATACATCTAAGGGCTAGTAATGAATCATGACTATTGGGTGGCCTAGAATCTAGGGCTCTTTCCTAGTTAAGTTGCAACCCACTCACTAAGCTAAACATGACTCAAACCATTTAACCAATACCAACTAATTCTCAAAGTGGCTAACTAAACTAGTTATGACTAATCTAGGTTTGGTCCAATCTAGGTTAGGCTAACCAAAACCACATGGCAACAAATAAACTAGTATTTATCACACCATTCAAATAAATCATATTAAATTTCTAATAAAATATATTAAATTCAAATAATTCAAAAATGATAAAAATACCCTCAAACTAGAAATGTGGTAATGACAAATCTACCCTCCTAAAAAAAACTTCGTCCTCGAAATTGAAAGGCGAAACTAACAATGAAAAGGATAGACGATCATACCTCACGGTCCAAAAAGATATGGGTAACGCTCGCGCATCTCATCCTCCCGCTCCCAGGTAGACTCTCCTAGAGAATGATGCCTCCATGCGACGCATACCAAGGGTATCACCCGGTTCCTCAGAACCTTCTTCCGTCGATCCAGAATCTCCACTAGCTGCTCTGGATAGCTGAGAGAAGGCCCTACCTCATTCTCTGAATGATCAAGCACATGGCTAGGGTCAGCCACGTACCGCCTCAACTGTGATACATAGAATATGTTGTGGACACCCACTGGTGCAAGTGGCAAGTCTAGCTTGTAAGCCACGTCGTCGACTCTCCCGCTGATAACGAAAGGGCCGATGAAGCGCGGGCTAAGCTTCCCACCTCCACCAAAATGTATCGTACTACAAGTCGGAGATATCCTCAAGAAAACCTGGTCTCCAACCTAATCACAAGCAAGGTCTCAATTTAATTATGATAAACAAACATGATCAATAAAACACAACTACAAACCTAATCTAATCCTACTCTAATCTGTACCTCAAACTCCAAGGGCCTCCGGTGGCTATCGGCCCAGTGCCGATGTCTGTCCTGCGCCACGCGAAGTCTGTCCCTGATGAGCTTCACCTTCTCGACTGCGTCAACAACCATCTCTGGCCCCTGTAAAGCTCGCTCACCAACATCATCCTAAGATAAGGGTGTACGACACTTACGCCCGTACAGAGCCTCGAAAGGTGACATCTCGATGCTGGCCTGGAAACTGTTGTTGTAAGCAAACTCCACCAAATGTAGATGATCCTCCTAAGAACCTCCAAAGTCCAAGATGCACGTCCGCAGCATATCCTCGAGCGTCTGAATAGTCCTCTCTGACTGTCCGTCCGTCTGGGGGTGGTATGCGGTACAAAACTTGAGCTGAGTGCCCAAGCTAGTCTGCAGACTCCTCCAGAAATGGAAAGTAAAACGACTATCCCGATCCGAGATGATGTTGATCGAAACCCCATGAATCCTCACGATCTGCCGCATATACATCTCCGTAAGCCTCTCCGTAGACGTACCCACCTTGAATGGCAAGAAGTGGGCCAATTTGGTCAACCTGTCAACGATGACCCAAATCGCGTCTTTTCCTCATGGTGTACGCGGCAATCCAGATACGAAATCTATAGTGACATGCTCCCACTTCCACTCGGGAATGGGCAGCGGCTACAATAATCCACCGGGCCTCTGCCTCTCTGCCTTGACCAGCTGACAGACCAAGTACCTAGCTACGAAGCGAGCCACCTCCTGCTTCATCCCATACCACCAAACATGCTCCCTCAGATCTCGGTACATCTTGTTGGCACCAGGGTGTATAGAGTACTGAGATCTGTAGGCCTCCTATAAAACCTGCTCCCTGAGCTCTCTGCTGGGCACACATAACCTGGAACCGTGCTTCAAGGCACCATCCTCTACAAGAGAAAACTCGTCATCCACCAATCCTGTACGAACCTGCTCTCGGATACACCGCAGAGCAACATCCTCAAGCTGTGTCGCCTTGATCCTCTCCATTAAGTCCGACTGAATCTGCAGGCCCCATAACTGCATCTGAACTCCGGGCACGATCACCTCAATCCCAAGGCTCTCCAAATCAGCAAGCAAGTGACGGTCCATAGTCAAAAATATGGCTGTCGGATACCTACTCAAGGCATCGGCAACCACGTTGGCCTTCCCTGGGTGATACTAAAGTAGGATGTCAAAGTCCTTCATCAACTATAGCCATCTGTGCTGCCTCATGTTCAGATCCTTCTGAGTGAACACATACTTTAAGCTCTTGTGATCTGTGAAGATCTCCACCCTCTCTCCATACAGGTAGTGCTTCCACAACTTCAGAGAAAATATCACTGCTGCCAGCTCCAGGTCATGGATAGGATAGTTCTTCTCATGGGGACGTAATTGCCTGAAAACATAGGCAATCACCTTCCCATGCTGCTGTAAGACACAACCCAGCCCCTTCCCTAAAGCGTCACTATAAATAGTAAATCCCCCCGATCCTGAATGCAATGTCAGAATCGGAGTTATCTTAAGTCACTTCTTCAACTCATCAAAAGCTGCTTGACACTCCTCTGACCAAACATACTCAGCATCCTTCCGGGTCAACCGAGTCAACGGCTCTGCAATCCGGGAGAAATCCTGCACAAATTTCCTATAATATCCTGCCAGCCCCAGGAAGCTCCTGATCTCTGCCACTGAAGTCGGCGCTGGCCATGCCTCAACTGCTACGATCTTCTTAGGGTCAACTGAGATACCATCTCCAGTCACCACATGCCCCAAAAAGTCTACCCGGTCCAAGAAGAACTCACACTTGGAGAGCTTCCCATAAAGCTGCTCCCTCCTGAGAGTCTCCAGCACTATCCTCAGATGCTCCTCGTGCTCCTCCTCAGTCTTGGAATATACCAAGATGTCGTCAATAAACACCACCACGAACTTGTCCAAGTACTGGTGGAACACCTTGTTCATTAGGTTCATAAACACTGCTGGTGTATTGGTTAGCCCAAACGACATAACCAAAAACTCAAACTGCCTGTACCGCGTCCTGAAAGCGGTCTTGGGAACATCCTCACCCTTCACCTTCACCTGGTGATATCCCGACCTCAGAACAATCTTGGAAAATACCCGAGCTCCGCTCAACTAGTCAAAAAGATCGTCGATCCGCGGCAGTGGGTATCTGTTCTTGATCGTGAGGTTGTTGAGTGCCCTATAGTCAATACACATCCGTACTGACCCATCCTTCTTCGGCACAAACAATATTGGTGCACTCCATGGCGACGAACTCGAACGGATGAAGCCCTTGTCCTGCAGCTCATCCACCTGCTTCTTCAGCTCCACCAACTCACTATTGTTCACTCGATAGACATGCTGAGAGATGGGTTCCGCTCCTGGAACCAAGTCTATCGAGAACTCAATGTCTCTGTCTGGTGGCAATTCGGGCAACTTCTCTGGAAAAACATCCATATACTCTGCTATCAAGGGGTGTGGAATCGTCTACTCCTCAACCAAGACTCCGCAGAAAACTCCACTGCTCTGCTCCGCATGACGTCTGGAGTACTCGAACTCTGGCTCCCCCGGCGCTCTGAAGAGAACTCTATCCCCTTTGCAATCAATGCTGGTGTGGTGCCTGCTCAACCAATCCATGCCGAGTACAATATCGTAGTTCGGCAATGGCATTACGAGCAGGCTCACCTCCAACTCACGGCCTCCCAAAATAATACTCCGACCCTTACAAACATCACATACGAGGATAATACCACCCCCGGTCGTAATCTTGTAAGTCCTAGGCAACGATTCAGCTATGATACCGTGTCTAACCGCTAATGATACCGATATGAAACTATGCGAAGCACTGAAATCGAATAATGCAAAAGCTGGACTGGAGTCGAGAAGAACCGAACCTGCGATCTGCTCTCCTATGGCCTCCACATCCTTGGCTGCCATGGCGAAAGCTCGCCCCTACTGGCCTTCCCTGGCCTGCTGCTGGTGCTGCACAAACCGCTGCTGCTGAGTCGGCAACGGTCCCTTCTGCGGTCCCCCTGGAGCCTTGGCTCCTGCTTCCTGCCCTGAACGTCCCGAGAACATAGGGCACTCCTTCAGCTGATGGTCTACTGCCCCACAGAGTAGGCACCTGCCTAGCCTCTTCCTACACTCGTTCCACCCGTGCCCTGGCTTCTTGCAATAAGCACAGGTGGTGGCCTGCTGCCTCGGTGCCTGCTGCTGTATCCACTGCTGCTGAATGTGAGGCTGCTAAAACTGCTGCTGCACTGGCTAATGCCTCGGCTGCAGAAACTGTTGTGGCTGGAACCTCTGCTGCTGGTGGTGGTGCTGGTACTGCTGCTGAAAGTACGGCCTCTTGGCCGGTCCTCCGCTACTGCTGCCTCCCTGGGAGTCTCGTCCCCTCTTGAGCCTAAGCTCAAGATCATCCTCTGCAGCTAACGCGTCCACTAGGATCTCCTCAAAGGTAGCGCTGCGGGCATTCTTGGTGTAGGACTTGACCTCCTTTACAAAGCCCTTCCGAAACCTCCGGGCCTTCGTCGCCTCCGATAAGCCCTCTACAAATCTGCTCAGGCGGCAGAACTCTCCTGCGTACTCCTCCACAGACT
This sequence comes from Iris pallida, assembly GCA_029216955.1. Classification (NCBI taxonomy): domain Eukaryota; kingdom Viridiplantae; phylum Streptophyta; class Magnoliopsida; order Asparagales; family Iridaceae; genus Iris; species Iris pallida. The sequence goes on from JANAVB010000397.1 coordinate 9,558,760, forward strand.
GGCTCCCCTGAACTAGTGCCTCGAACTGAGTCTCGAGGGCTCCTAGCGCTGCATCCGAGAAGAACATCTTCTTGAACAGCTTTTTGAATGCTGCCCAAGTCTGTCCTGCAGTACCAACCCTCGGGTCGGTCTGGTACCATGTACGGGCCAGATCCTGTATCATGCTGGCCACTGCCTCAATCTGGAGCCTCGTCGGGATCTCAACCAACCTAAATATCTCCTTCATGTACTCGATCCACACGTCGGCATAGAAGATCCCCTCTGTCCCTCGGAATTCCCTCAGATGCATCTTCTGAAAATCCTGTATGCCTCTCTCCCTCGGAGGGTGCGGCTGCTGGACTGCTGCTGGCTGAGCTATAACTCTCTCCACCGCTGTCACGGCCAGATCAATGCCTCGGCTGAGCTCTACTGTGTGCCTCTGCTGCTGGGTCTGCTGACCCTCCATGTACTGTCGGAAGAAGCCTAACAGCTGAACGGTGTCAACTGTCTCCGTAGGTGGCTGCTGCTGCGGAAGCACATCCGGAATCACCAGACTCGGCTCATGCCTCACAGGTGGAGGGGCTCCTCCGAAAATGGCTGAAACGCCTACCCCAGCTGGCATGACCGGGGCTGTAGTACCAGGGGCTGGCTATTGAGTATGAGAGGTGGCAGACCTCTCATCGGCGTCCCCCTGACGATGCGATCTCGTCTCAACCATCCTGGAGACACAGATCAAAAACAAACAATTGCTGAGAATGAGTCAAAATATCAACGGAGGACAGTTTAAATTCAAAGGAAGACAATAAACAATAAAATTTAAATATACGGAATCTGATAAAGAGTTTTTCTATTGTGATTGAGTTCCTTCTAAAATTTCTTAATTCTACTGCAGGCTACAGTGATATTCTAGTTTGAATACCACTATATTTCTAAACTAGACCTGCATGGGCCACCACTAAAATGTGTCACGACCGGCACCCTAGAGTAAGGGCACGAGACGTGGGTACGTTGAGCCTACGCCACAGTGTCGGCGGTAGAACGCTGTCCTAGGACACAACATCTAACAATATATGCTAAACAGTTTATACTCCCCGAATGGGGGTGACATAGCAGGAAGTAAACTCAATCACAACTAAGACAGATGATAAGATAGAAGATAGATAGATAGATACTGCTGAAAAAAAGGAATCCACAAGTACAAACCGAGAGTCTAAGTGTCTAAGATGAGTACATATCCCAATATCAAATATATACAGTCATCCATAGAGTAATATAAATAAAAACATCCTAGTCTAGAGGAGTGTCATCCACTGCTAGTGGGACCTGCTGCTGGTCCAGGTCCAAGCACTCATCTAAAATAGCACCGTAATAAGTGCAACAGAAGGCCTCATCCTCATCCTCTGTAATATTTCAACAGGTCCAGTCAGGACAGGAGCGAGCATAATACATTTCAACAAATCATAGCAGGAAAGGAAATATAATCATGCTAGAGAATAAAGTACAGGAAACTGAAGAATAGCATAATGTAAGAGAGAGACTGTAAGTAAATATCTATGATATATATAAAAGAGAGACAGTGCTAGTGATTCAGAGTACAGGATAAACATGTGAATGGCTAAGGACTGATTCATGATTACACTACAGAATTGATTCATGATTACACTACTTGGAATTATACACATGTTCATTTATACTCCCCCGTCCCCAATCAATACACAAGGATCCAGTCAAGTTACGTTAAGATTCATGATTATGCTATATTGCCCATAATGGGTGATTCATGAATTGATTCGTGAAGGCTCGATGATCATGAGGGTACATGAGTCACTATCTGATTCCCGAAGATTCATGATAATAGAAGCAAGAGATACATGATGTAAGTGAAACACACGAGACAAGAGTATCTGATGCTCCCGAGAGGGATAACATCTCATGAAGGGATCCATATAGTACCAATCCGTGTTACCAACGTGTCAGCATCAAGTAAGATAATCTAAAGCAGGAAATATAATCCTAAGCAAGATATGAAATGATCAGAGAATGTACTCGCCTGCTATCTGGGTGTCCGGATGAAAAGTACTGTCCGAGGAGAGGTGTCTGACTCCTAATCAGAACAGCACAAGTCACAACAAGTCTAAAATGATAACAAGATACAATTCAATGCATTCTACATGAATCTAGGTCAATCTAGACCAAAGTCAACTCTTGGTCAACCTTGGTCAACCCTAGAAGTCAAACTAGGTCAACTATGGTCAAACTAGGTCAACTAAGTCTAAACTAGTCTAACTGGTCCATTCTACGCCTGATCAAGACTAAACAAGCCTAACTAAGCTCTCACTAGTCTAACAGACACACCATAGGCCAATACCATATATGGATATATATCACTATTCATATATGTGAATATATATATATATATATATATATATATATATATATATATATATATATATATATATATATCTACATATACAAATAAGATATGCATAGTACATTAGCTATTACACATAGGAATTCCCATAATCCTACTCTACCATTCACACATTACATTAGATTAGGCCTTTAGGTTTACACTTATAGACATACATATAAGCATATATATATGTATTATATATACATAGAGAGAGGGGTAACATATGAGATATGTGTGTGTGTATGTGAATGTGATTCAAGTGAGGGAAAATCAGAAATGTGTGTGCCACAGAAATTCTAATGACAGGAACATATGTGAGCAGGAAAATGCGATTGTGTGTAGGAATATTTGTGTGTGGACTATACAGTGAAGGGACTTCATAAACAGTGTGTTGAAAGGAAATAGAATGTGTGTTAGAATATATGTGTAGGTGAATCCTGAACAGTGAGCATGAGAACATGATTTTGTGTGTGTCATAGGAATTTGCCACCACAGTTGAGATAGTTAACAATGCAAAAATGGGAAAGGAAACCAATCCAGTTTGAAAATGGGAAAGGAAAATCAGTTCCCAGGTTTAATCAAACAGGGAATACATTGACAGGTAATAAGAGGACCTGTGTGTGAGTGTCAATATGCTCATGAGTTCTCAGATTTCCTTGTGTGTATTCTCAGGTGACAGTGAACCAAGTCCCTGTGTGTGTGTGTGTGAGTACATAAAGGGAATTCTGTAACCAGTGTGTGTTAGCAGGAAATACATGAGATTGTGTGTTAGAGTGTTAACAGAAATCCTAAGACAGGAAACAATGTGCAGGAATATATGTGTATAGGCTAACTGTGAGAGGAAAAGTGTGTGATTTCTGGATTGAAACTAATCAGTGAAACATGTGTTCTTAGTGTACTCAGGATTAATTTCCAGGTTTCACATTTCAGGTTTTCATTAAACAGTGAAACCAAGTATTACAATATAGTGAAATCAACCAAATCTCATACTAGAATCTCAGTAAACATTCAATATTAAAATCCTATTCAAAACTGAAAACTGAGAATGAACTCGGTGTTCTCAGGAAATGTTAACAGTTTATAGAAAAAAAATTCGAAGAACCTTATATAGCAATGGTTCTCATTCAATCCCCATTAATTTCCCCACATGAAAATCACATAAACTCTAATATAACATGAATAAAATATTTGTAAGTTATCATTGTAACTGGAATTGAACATTCGAATAGGGTGATGTACTGATACTGCATTGTATCAGGAATGCTAGAATACCAATTCATGACTCAACCATTCCATGCAAATTCGAGTATGTTAATCAACCAAAAGCTGATAACTGCATCCTAATCATGATATATAATATTCATACAAATTAAACCATAGTTAATCTACATGATATTAAACATTAAATGAAATTCGAAAATGGAGAACCAGAGAACAACTCACTGATACTCTAAGTATCAGTCGACTGGACATAACCAAAACCACATTCGATTTCATAATTCAATTTAGTAATTCATGAAGAACATTAGGTTGTTAATAATTAGAGTATAATAGTAGGTAACATACATACAAGGTGGTATCCTAAAATAGGACACAAACGTGTCCAAAACCAATGCACATACACGCACGAGACTGGTACGATATCGTGCGACCAGTGCACGTGTCCTAGCACTCTCGACACGTAGCCATTGGACACGAAATTTTAGGGATGACACGACAGTCATTGCCCCTCACTCCATGTCCAACCACACGTGTCCACGTGCTCTGTGCACTAAGCACGAGCACACTGGTAGCAGGGGACACTACACGCAGCGCGCGCGTGGTGCACCCCGTGTGTGCACGTGTCCAAAGCGACACGACACGACACAAGCAGCACCTCAGTCGAGCAAAAACGTGTAAGCCACATCAAAACACAGCTTCCTATTCAAGAACATTTCAAAAACTCAATCGAAATGCCCTCTGTGGCATTTCGTCGAACACCTACGCTGTTTGCTGATACGTGTCCGATACGGACAAGTACAGGACACAAAATCGAGCAAACCCTATTTCTACAGCACAAGGACACCTAGGGCTTGGTATTTATGCAAAGAAAACCTAATTTTATTGGATGAATAGGAATTTACCTATGTGTGTTCTTCAACACAAAAAGCCTCTTCAAAGGAGCTTTCCTAAGCCACCCAAAATCTCCAAATTGATTCAATCCTGTGATATGGCTCCACAAACAGCAGAAGAACATTGATTAGAACACTATGGAAGAAATCCCAATAAAAATGGAGCCCTATTAATTAAACTATGAAGAAAATAGAATGAAGGCTCACCTAGTTCTTAGGAAAATGATAGAATAATGGAAGGAGGCACAAATTTCTAAAAGGATATTATATAGGCAAGGGGGTCTTGTGAAGAACAGTTTGGCAACTCTAGAGGGGGGGGTGAATAGAGTATATATATATAATGACCAATTAAAAAATTATTCTTTCACGAACAATGAATAATCAGAGTAAAATGCGGAATGTAAATGAAAGACAAGAGAGCATACGCAAACACAGCAATTTTAACCTGGTTTCCCTCGTGGAGGACTAGTCCAGGCCTGAGAACTCTAGCTCAGGATTAAATCCACTATTTGTGAAATAGTAGCTTACAACCCGTGCCTTTACTTCAGAAGAGCACGTCAACTTCTTACAGAGAATCGCAGTGGCGATTGCTTGGAATTGTCCAAGCGATTTCTTCACTCTTGCACAAGAATCCTAACTGAGAGATGCTGAGCACTCGAGACTTAGGAGGCTTGTGGCTAGTAGATGGGAAGGGTATGGCTTATAGAGCTTGTAGGAGAGAAGAGAAGAGAAGATTGAGTGATTCAAAATGAGAGAATTCATGCCCTATTTATACTGATTTTTGAGGCAGAATTCGGCCAGAATTCGGGTAGGAGGATTCAAAAAATTTGGCCGTTGGACAGCTAGCAACCAGCTAACCCTAAAATTAGGGTTCCTGATTTCTAGGGGACAGAGTTCGGCCCGAACTCTGTGTGGAGGCAGAGTTCGGCCCGAACTCTGTCTCCAGAGCACAGAGTGATTCTAAGTGGGACTTGTGGGCAATTTTGTTTTGGTGGAGCTTGGGATTTTGGGTAGGCTTGTAGACTAAGTTCCAAGAGCTCAGCATAACTCAGAGTACATACTTCTAGACTCAATGAAATGAAAAAGTACAGACTCGAAAATATACTGAGAGTCGAAAACTGAGCTGTCGTTTGTCCCGAACTGAAAGCAGACGTCGTGTGTCGTATTGAATTTATACAGATATTATTTAGTCAATGTAGTCAATATTTGGTTGACTGTGACTTTGTGTCAACAATCTCCCCCATATTGATAATTGACAAAATAATATATGTATATTTCAATATTCATACCTTGACACAGTTGATTACAACATAGCTCCCCCATAACTGATGCAGAGCTAGAATCGGATAGCTCCTCCGTAATCAGTGAACGGTTCCGAGCTAGAAGTAGTAGCTCTCCCCCGTAAACAGTGCATATACCCTGTAACCTGATAGATAACATATTCCCAGAACGAGCACAGATATACACAGATGAATGCATAGAACCTGTAAAAGTTTCCCAAAACAAGCCAGCACAAAAATATACATATGTTTCTCCCCCTTTTTGGCAGTTAGCAATATAAATAAGCAATGAATAGTTAATGCAACCACACCAAGAGAAAAAATAGTATAATACTAGACAAGAGAGTGCATTGGCATAAAAGAAACTACGAGAAATAGCATAAAATGATATCCACCAATCAGAATGTCAAACACATCATCAGGGTTCTAAGAAAAAAATCCAGTACATAAATCCATAACTAAATAACTAAAAACATAAAGCAACTAAGACCATCAGCAGTGGCAGCAGCATAACAAGCCAGTCTCCATCACGGAGCACCAGAAGGTCCTGGAACATCTGAAGAACCAGGGAAAGGGCCAACGAAAAGATCCTGGAACATCTGAAGATCCACAAAAGTATCATCTGGATCCATATACTGCATGACCCACGGATCGTCTAGACGATGACCCGAGCGATGTGGATCCCGCTCAATAGGCACATGCAAATCAGGATGACGAGCAAGCGAATACCGCATATCATGCAGAGAGTTCCCAAGGGCACTAATCTGCAGAGTGGTACGGTAATCCTGCTGCGTCCAGCGATCATCCTCAATAGCAAAACGATCGCGAAGCATAGTCTGAAGCGAATCCAGGTTGGCAGGAGGTGCAGTCTGACCGAGCGGAGGGGCGTCAGGCTCCTCATCAGCAGTCAACTCAGTAGTAGCAATAGGCTGAAGGCGTCGTACCTTAGATAGAAAGGTAGGTGCCGGCAGGAACGGACAAGCATCAAGTGGTATACGAAAAGCACGAAAGATCATAGGAAGATACAGAGGATAAACCAAAGCTCGTGGTTTCCTCCTACAGCGAATCATCCAGTCCATCATAGTACGTGGAAGATTGAAATGAATTCCAAAGTGAAGATGATAAAGAGCAGAAATGTCAAGATAAGTGATTTCATCAGGGGAACCGATCTTGGGTAGAATGGTATTAGAGATGATCCAATGAAGATCAGAAAAATATGGGTTGAGATATTTCGTCATGAGCTGTCGAGGACGTGTGTATGGAGTGCACAAATCGTCCTTGAAGCTTTCAAGTGAAAGTCCGTTGGGAAAACGGAACGAGCGAGCATCAACAAGCCTTTCCCAAGAACTTGGCTCAAGAAGATCAAGATATTCGGCTAGTTCAAAGTCATCAAACGAGATATCGATACCAGCAACTCGTGAATAAATACGAAGGTCATCAAAGGTTAAGTTGCAGTAGAACATTTGAACGGCATGACGATAAATAGCAGAAGATGTAGTGACTAGTTTATCAAAATAGAGGTCATGGAATAAAGAATCATATTGAGAGAATATGGAAAAATTGATAGGATGTCCTGTGAATACCTGACGATTCCGAAAGTCACTAAACCAGTTGTTTGATGCATCAAGTGAGACAAAAAGTCTATTGTCATAAGTGGAAGGATGTTGAGGACGAGGTGGATTGAACAAAGGGTGAGGTGGTTGAAGTTGTTCAATGATTTGTTCAATTGATGGAGGAGAATCCGAAGAGGAAATACTCTCAACTCGAATCCTCTTCCCGCGATTGAACAAGCAAGGAGCCATTAAAAGATTTAAAAAAAATGGTACCTCAAACAGGTAAAGAACAATGGAGGAGAATGGAGAGGAGACACCTTTTTCTTGATTTGAGAAGCAATGAGGCACTCTAGATCAAAAACTAGGGTTAGGGTTTCAAGGAAAGAGTGTGTATAGGTGAGAAAAGGTGGTAATAGTGAAGGGGAGAGAAAGAATTCCGACATAAAGTAGGGTTTTGTCTTTGGTCGGGTGAAATATTGACCATTGGATTAGAATAGATCCAACGGCAGAGCCAGATCCCGACCCTGGAACCAAGGGACCGAACTCGGCCCGAACTCGGATAGGAGCAGAGTTCGGCCCGAGTTCTGGATCATTGGTCCAGAACAGAACAAAGGCTAAAATGAAAACAAAAGTTGAAGAATAACAAGAAATGATAACAAAGAAAAAGATTTAAGAGTTAAACAAAAGAAAGTTGAGGACACCAAAGAGAATAGAATAGATAGAGAAGGAGATGTACACAGAAAACAGAATGAACTTTTTAGAAAATATCAATTAGGCAATATTAAATCGAAACGAGCCATATAATAAATAAGGATATATATTTTGGTTCAATAGTCCAAATTTGCCATGGGTTAGCTGCAGGGGCCGGATCCCAGCTAGCGGTAGTCCTGAGGACTAGTGCACCGTGTCGCTTAGGCTTTTACGCCTTGTTGTCAGAAGGACCCTTTCGGCTTGTACCCATACCAAATTCTTCGTAAAAGAATCACAATATACTCGATATTTACGCAGGTGAGTTTCAATTTATGACTGCTTCATCTAAGATTCCAAGTTCACGACAAAGAAAATTGAAACGCTCTTCGGATAGTGGCTTAGTAAAGAAATCTGCCAGCTGATGATCAGTGTCAATAAATTCTAAGTTAATCGTGCCATTTTGCTGATGATCACGCAAAAAGTGGTGTCTGATCTCAATGTGTTTAGTGCGTGAGTGGCATACAGGGTTCTTAGTCAAATTGATGGCACTAGTATTGTCACAGAATATAGGAATATGCATGAAAGATAACTTATAGTCTTCCAGGGTTTGCTTCATCCACAGAATTTGTGCACAACAACGCCCAGCTGCTATGTATTCAGCTTCTGTTGTGGATAGTGCAACAGAGTTCTGTTTCTTGCTAAACCAGGAGACTAAAGCTTTTCCTAATAAATGACACGTGCCGCTCGTACTTTTACGGTCGACCTTGCATCCAGCGAAGTCAGCATCAGAGTAACCAATAAGATCAAATGATGTTGACTTGGGATACCATAGGCCTACTGTAACCGTACCCTTAAGGTATCTAAAGATACGTTTAACTGCGGTCATGTGTGATTCCTTAGGATTAGCTTGATATCTAGCACATAGGCAAACATTGAACATGATATCGGGACGACTAGCAGTTAAATAAAGTAAGCTGCCTCTCATACCTCGATACTTACGTTGATCAACAGGTTTGCCGCTCTCATCTGGTTCGAGTTTGGTTGAAGTGGCCATTGGCGTGCTGATTGGTTTGATGTTGTCAAGATCGAACTTTTCAGCATGTCCTTGGTGTACTTTGATTGGCAGATGAAAGTTCCATTAGCCAGTTGTTTTACTTGCAGACCAAGAAAGTAGTTGAGCTCTCCCATCATGCTTATCTCAAATTCCGTCTGCATACACTTGGCAAATTCTTGACAAAGAGTTTCATCAGTAGACCCAAAAATAATATCATCAACATAAATCTAAATTAATAGAATGGTGTCTTTGAAGGATTTGATAAACAGTGTAGTGTCAATTTTCCCTTTAGAAAAACCTTTCTCAAGCAAGAAGCTGCTTAGCCTTTCATACCAAGCTCTGGGGGCTTGTTTAAGGCCATAAAGCGCTTTCTTTAGCTTGAACACGTGGTCGGGAAATTTGTGATTTTCAAAGCCAGGGGGTTGTTTGACATAAACTTCCTCCTTAATAAAGCCATTCAAGAAAGCACTTTTAACACCCATTTGAAATAATTTAAAGTTTTGAAAATTAGCAAAAGCACAAAGCATCCGAATGGATTCTAGTCTAGCAACAGGAGCATACGTCTCATCGTAGTCGATACCTTCCTCTTGGTTGTATCCTTGAGCTACTAGACGAGCTTTGTTACGTGTGACTGAACCATCTTCATTTACTTTGTTTCTAAAAACCCATTTAGTACCAATTATAGATTGATTAACCGGTCTAGGAACGAGTTCCCATACTTGGCTTCTCTCGAATTGGTTGAGTTCTTCTTGCATAGCAGAAATCCAAAATTCATCATTAAAAGCTTCAGAAATATTTTTAGGCTCTACTTGTGAAATGAAGGCAGTGCTAGCAACAGAGTCTCTTAATGATGATCTAGTAGTAACTCCACGTGAAACTTCACCTATGACTAAATTTTCTGGATGAGAAGGTTTGAAAGAGAATTTCTTAGGCAAACCCTCCAGAGAATTAGTTTCGGTTGAAGTATTCATTGGAGTAGAAGTTGATGGCTCAATGTCATCATTAAGAGTATTTGCTGTACTGTTGTCTTCATCAAAAGTCACATTTGTTGACTCTTCCACAATAAGTGAGCGTTTATTGAAAACTCTATATCCCTTACTCTTGGCGGCATAACCAAGAAAGATACCATCGTCAGCTTTGGCATCAAATTTGCCTAAGTTGTCTTTGGTGTTAAGGATAAAACATCTGCAGCCAAAAACTCTAAAATAAGAAACATTTGGGGTTCTCCCAAACCAAAGCTCATAGGGTGTTTTCTTCGAAATGGGACGAATAAGCACCCTATTCAAAATGTGGCATGCTGTACTTACAGCCTCTGCCCAAAAATATTTCGGAAGAAAAAATTTATTCAACATGACTCTAGCCATATCGCCAAGAGTCCTATTCTTCCGCTCCACAACACCATTTTGTTGAGGAGTTCTAGGACAAGAAAATTCATGATCAAAACCATTTGCATTACAAAAACTTTCAAAATCTGAATTTACGAATTCGCCTCCATGATCACTTCGGATTCGAGTAATCATGTAGCCTTTTTCGTTTTGAACTTTATTTACAAAAACTTTGAAAACAGAGATAGCGTCGCTCTTATTAGCGAGAAAGAAAACCCAAGTAAATCTCAAAAAATCATCAACAATAACAAAAGCATAAAGTTTGCCACCAAGGCTAGCTATTCTACTAGGACCAAATAAATCCATATGAAGTAATTGCAAGGGTCTAGTAGTACTTACAGAGTTGATGGAATGAAATGAGGATTTAGTTGCCTTGTTTAGTTCACATTCGGCACATACCGTGACCTTTTTGAATGTGATGTCAGGCAATCCTCTCACTAGCTTCTTGGTAGAAAGCCTGGATATAGCATCCATGTTGGCATGACCGAGACGCTGGTGCCAAAGTAGTCGTTCGTCTTTGTGGGCATATAAACATCTACCTGCATGGTTAGTATTTATAGAGAGATAGAAAATATAGATATTGTCCTCTCTTTTCCCTTCAAAAGCAATGTCTCCTGTTGACCTATCATAGATATAGCAACAGTTTTGTCCAAAGTTAATATCATATCCATGATCAGCAAGATGGCTAATGCTGAGCAGGTTATGCTTTAACTCGGTCACTAGACAGACATCCTTTATAACAGGAGAAGGAGGATGACCAATGATACCGTTACCTATTATGTGCCCTTTGAGATTGTTACCGAAGGATACGTATCCTTCTCTTTTCATCGATAGTGATGCAAAAAGATTTGCGTCTCCCGTCATATGTCGCGAGCATCCACTATCGAGAATCCACTTACTTTTAGTTGAGGAGGGAAGGTCCACCTACATCAAGAGTAGATGTGACCTTTGGTACCCGAGTTCTTGAGGATCCTGAAAAGTTAGTCTTTGGGGACCAAGCATATATCCTTTTATCTACAAGTCTTCTAACTCTGCACTGTGGTGAGATGTGTCCATGTAATCCACAATAAGTACAGATAGCATTCTTATTTATACTAGGAGCATGAGAATAATATCTATAAGCAGCAGGATGAGGATGGACATGATGTGAAGAGTTAGAATGGTGAAGATGATTATGCATGGAATAAGTGGCATGGTGATGGTGTTTATGAGGCATAGAATGATGGTATTGTCTATGATGTGTGACATGCTGATATTGTCTAGATGGCATGACATGATGATTTTGTCTATATGGTATATGAGGACCTTGTCTATATGGCATTGCATGATGATCTCGTCTATATGGCATGGCATGATGATTTTTATGTGTGGAGTGATGTTGATTGTGTCTTTGTGCATGATGCTTGTGTACTAAGTGAGAATTGTTCTTACGTGCACGTGGTTTGTGAAAGTTTGTGTATATAAATGCATGGTTATGTGCTGCATGAGAATGACTTGGTTGACTAGCATGAGTGGTATTGTGCCTATGTGATTGGGTTTGAGGTTGAATAACCTGTTTACCCAATTTGGTTTCTAATCTTTTAGTAGCAGCTTGCAGTTCAGTAACCTTAATATTTAAGCCATATATCTTAGTCATGGAAATCTTGTGTCTACTCTTTTCTTCAGCAAGCAATGTGTTGAGAGTAGTGATTTCTTGAGTTTGTTGCTCAATACGTGCTTCAGCATCATGTAAGCTTAATTTAAGCTTGGATACTTCATCAGTGTCATTAGTGGGTGATGTGTTTCTAACATTATCAAGAAGTAAAGAAATTCTTTGTATCTCATCTTCTAGACTTTTGATTTTGTCCTTGGCATGTTTATATTTACCGATAACCTTTTTGTGATCATCAAGTAAATCGGTGAAAGCATCGCCAAGTTCATCAAAAGAGAAGTCATCTAAAGTTTCGTTTGATACCTTGGTGGAATTTGCCATGAGGCACACATTTGCTTTGTCTTGAGGAGAGTTCTTTTCTTCCTCGGAGTCACTTGCTTCGCTTTCATGCCAAATGCTTGTGTTGGCATACCTTTTTGATGAGTTCTTCTTGTAGGGCTTTTCATACCGGTTGCTTTTCTTTAAGAGCGGACAGTCTCTTCTGACGTGTCCAGTCTTTTTGCAACCATAGCAGATTGGTTCTTCTTCATCGTCTTCTTGTGGTTCCTTCTTTCTTTGATTGAAGCGAAGGAATTTCTTGAAGTTACGTACCATGAGAGCTTGGTCTTCATCATCTGAGATATCGTCTTCAGTCTCATCGTGATCAATCTTTCGTCGATGAACTTTGAGTGCGATCTCCCTGGTCTTCGGAGCAGGCTCTTCGAAGTCCTTGAGGTCAAGCTCGTGAGTCATGAGCTTGCCCATCAAAGTCTCCATAAACATACTTGTGAGATCATTTCCTTCTATGATGGCTGTCACCTTAGGGTTCCAAATCTTTGGTAGCCCTCTGAGTAGCTTGCGGATCTTCTCATGGTTTGAGTACTGCTTACCAAGCGAGGATAACGGGTTGATGATGTCGAGGAATCTTGTAAACATTTGAGTGATCGTCTCATTTGGCTTCATCTTGAAGGCTTCGTACTCTTGAGTGAGACGGCTTATCTTAGATTCCTTGACTTGAGTGGTTCCTTCATGCGTCACTTCCAGAAGTCTCCATACTTCATGAGCAGTGGTGCATGTAGAGACCCTGTTAAACTCGTTCCTGTCTATAGCACAGAATAAAGCATTAATAGCCCTAGCATCTAGACTTGCCTGTTTCTTCTCCTCGACAGAATATTTGTCGTGTGGTTTCTCAATGAGGTCACCATCGACAACTATCCTGGCGGGCTTTTTGTAACCGTCAGTGACGACAGTCCACAGGTCAAAGTCTAGAGACTTAAGATAGAAGCTCATCCTTGTTTTCCAATATGTGTAGTTAGTCCCATCAAATAGGGGAGGCCTATGAGTGGACTGACCTTCACCATGATTGGAAATCAAGGATTGTGTGGTTGCCATGGATCAGCTCTTAGGATGTTAGTCCTTGTAAAGAGAACAGAGCTCTGATACCAATTGAAGAACAGTTTGGCAACTCTAGAGGGGGGGTGAATAGAGTATATATATATAATGACCAATTAAAAAATTACTCTTTCACGAACAATGAATAATCAGAGTAAAATGCGGAATGTAAATGAAAGACAAGAGAGCATACGCAAACACAGCAATTTTAACCTGGTTTCCCTCGTGGAGGACTAGTCCAGGCCTGAGAACTCTAGCTCAGGATTAAATCCACTATTTGTGAAATAGTAGCTTACAACCCGTGCCTTTACTTCAGAAGAGCACGTCAACTTCTTACAGAGAATCGCAGTGGCGATTGCTTGGAATTGTCCAAGCGATTTCTTCACTCTTGCACAAGAATCCTAACTGAGAGATGCTGAGCACTCGAGACTTAGGAGGCTTGTGGCTAGTAGATGGGAAGGGTATGGCTTATAGAGCTTGTAGGAGAGAAGAGAAGAGAAGATTGAGTGATTCAAAATGAGAGAATTCATGCCCTATTTATACTGATTTTTGAGGCAGAATTCGGCCAGAATTCGGGTAGGAGGATTCAAAAAATTTGGCCGTTGGACAGCTAGCAACCAGCTAACCCTAAAATTAGGGTTCCTGATTTCTAGGGGACAGAGTTCGGCCCGAACTCTGTGTGGAGGCAGAGTTCGGCCCGAACTCTGTCTCCAGAGCACAGAGTGATTCTAAGTGGGACTTGTGGGCAATTTTGTTTTGGTGGAGCTTGGGATTTTGGGTAGGCTTGTAGACTAAGTTCCAAGAGCTCAGCATAACTCAGAGTACATACTTCTAGACTCAATGAAATGAAAAAGTACAGACTCGAAAATATACTGAGAGTCGGAAACTGAGCTGTCGTTTGTCCCGAACTGAAAGCAGACGTCGTGTGTCGTATTGAATTTATACAGATATTATTTAGTCAATGTAGTCAATATTTGGTTGACTGTGACTTTGTGTCAACATCTTGGCTGGCCACTTTAGCTAGGTTTAGGGTTTTTAGAATGCATCTAAGGGCTAGTAATGAATCATGACTATTGGGTGGCCTAGAATCTAGGGCTCTTTCCTAGTTAAGTTGCAACCCACTCACTAAGCTAAACATGACTCAAACCATTTAACCAATACCAACTAATTCTCAAAGTGGCTAACTAAACTAGTTATGACTAATCTAGGTTAGGTCCAATCTAGGTTAGGCTAACCAAAACCACATGGCAACAAATAAACTAGTATTTAAATCACACCATTCAAATAAATCATATTAAATTCCTAATAAAATATATTAAATTCAAATAATTTAAAAATGACAAAAATACCCTCAAACTAGAAATGTGGTAGTGACAAGATGGCACTTCTAGTCTTTTTCGTCGCGGCGGCACTCGTCTCCCCACTGGTGGTATGTATATTTTAGTTTAGAATTTTATATTTATTTACACTTTTATATTGTTAATTATGTTTATGTGTTCTATTTACAGGTCATGATGGCTGGCCGTAGTCGTGGTGCTGGTGGTGGTCGTGGTGGTGGTCGTGGTGGTGGTGGTCGTGGTCGTGGTGGTGCTGGTGGTCGTGGTCGCATTTAATCTTCCCGAGATGTGACCCCATCCAGCAAGCCCGACCCGGAGAGTACCCCGGGCACAGACGCATTCTACCGTCGATCGACAACTTTATCGAGGCATGAGTCCGGATCTGCTAGCGGATCCGTTCCGCTATCGGACCCACCAGCGGATCCACCAGTGGATCCTCTAGTTACTGCACAGTAGGCCCCGGAGTACCCTCATACTCGATTCCATCCGGTTATTGGGGAGTACATGTGCGGACCCGCGGATCCTCCGACGGCACCAGAGAGGCCGAGAGGCAAGTTTCGACGAGAGCTATGGCCCACGGGGACCTCGTAAGTAAATTTAAGATAATTTATTAAATTTCTTTCATTTATTCAAGTTAATAATCTAGTCGTTTCTTCTTTGTAGGTTTTTTTCGTTTAATGTTGCCAGGGCTCTTGGAGAAATTATCAGGGCTAACTTCCATGGTCCCTACCTTAACTTTTCGTCGGTGCCCCCAAACTTGAAGTACGTATGGCTCGACGAGTTGAGGGTATATATATCTATATCTTCTGGTTAATTATTAGTTACTCTTTAATCAACCATTTTTTAAATTACGTGATAATTGAATTTCTATGTTAGACGACGTACTGGTGGCCCCCCATCATGAGGACGCGATCCGCAGGACTTACAGAAGCGCTGCCTCGAAGAAGATACGGGATATGATTCATGACCTAAAAATGGGGCATACGAGGCCGAATTGGATCCGGCAGGAGTATTATGAGGACCTCTTAGGTATGATGAATACTCCTGCGTACAAGGAGAAATCGGAAAAGGCAAACCGACAGGCCGTGGGGCTTCATACGGGAGGATCAAGGCCCCACGTAGTGTAGATCTGGTGAGATACCGTAAATTTATTTCACTATCGAATTAGGTATTATTAATATACGGAGTTAATTAAGTTCTACAGAAATTTCATATGCAGGCCCAACGGGCGGTGAAGGAGGGAAGGGCGCCAGAATCGGTCACCATGCACGACGTGTTCCAGCATACGCACAAAAGACGGAAGGACGGGAGCTTCATCGATGAGAGGGCCAAGGAGACTGACGTAAGTACTTATGTTTATGAGATTTACGTTAGAATTAAAAGTATTTGGACTATAACTTAGGTAAACTTAGGATTCACACTTAACTTAGTGAAACATAGGATTTAGATTACAACTTAGGTAAATCTTATAATATAAACACATTTATTTGATAGGCTGCGTATCGTGAAGCCCTTAGTCGGGCTCAGTTAACTGACACCGAGGATGTCGGTGAAACGACGCCCGCCCGGACGTCCTTTTCTTTGGCCGCTCGCAACGACTTGTTCGTAGATACCGTCGGCGGCTTTAAGAAAGGGCTCTTGTACGGAGTCGGCTCCCTAGGGCCGTTGCACATGGCGACGTAGAGATTTCCACCGATACCGTCTCCTCCCGCAGCCCCGACAGATGTAACGCCCCAGTCCCAAAATACGTAGGACTAGGAACGTAGACATGCCAGCTGTATACATACGAAGTACAGGGGCCTTGTATGTATACATAAGTTGTACAAAATACAGTAATCCAAGACAAACTAAATCTCATCCACAATGAAAAAAATAATAATATAAAAATCAACTTGAATATTTATGATACAATCGTTGGGCGGAGACAAAGTCCACTACCAACTATCTCAATGAAAGAAATGTATAAGAATCGATCCATAAAATGGCAAGACGAACCAAGCGCAATTATCTTTTAAGGAATGGAGAGAATCACAGCCTTGGCTAGAACACCTACAGTGAATCATGGAAGCACACACCTAGGGAATAACCAGGTCCTCAGACGGACGTAGCAAGATACAGGAAGAACAAGCTAATATGAACTCTCAGAATAATAAAATAATTTATAAAAGACTATCCTAGACACAAATATGCAAAGGAGATTCTAACCGCCTAATGTGCAATTTAGAGGACAACTTTCATGCGCATGGGTGAGATTTTAGGCTATAAATACGCAACTGACATCCAGTCATACGTATCCATCCGTAACGTCCAAAACGTCATAGGGCATCTGCAAATAAATTACCACAGTTCCATCCGGAGACTGTGGTTTACCTGTTTGGATTCCCATACGCACTAGCGACTGTCCTCCTCCAATATTTCCCATACTGTTCAAGTCATGTCCATAACTTGTCCAGTTTCGTAACTGCTTGAGTCTCTAAAATCCTAATCATAGCAGTTACGATCATCTACCGTCACACGACTTTAGAGATGGCCAGTCCATAAGTTGTGCCCCTAGCAAAATGTCTCAAATCGTATAGTGTGAGTGTCATGGCCCAAGGAGATATAAGGATATCCCCCAACAAGAAGGTAGTCCGTTAAAACTAAGTTAACATGCATATAGTAAAGTAAAACGACTAATAGAGTTGCTTGCACCCAAGTATGGCTTGGACGCGCAGTTTATAACAAAGAAAACTAACAATATGAAACAAAATAAATAATGCAGAAAATAAATAATTTGACAGTTAATTAGCAAGGTATACTTGCCTGGTGGGTCGCCTGGTGTGGTGCTATGATCATGTGGCATGGAGTATGATTGCGATGTTACAACTACGCATGAGGGCCTCGAATGATGGCATGGACTGTTCCATCGGGTCCAGAACGGTCAACTTAGTTAGGGTCGACTTAAGGATGTACAGAATTGATGAGGAAACAGAAATAATGGACTTAGCCATGAAGAGGAGGATAATAGAAGGAAATATATATACTTTTTATATAAAAATATATGATATTTGAAAACTATATTCTATTAGTAAAATAAATCTTAGATAAAGTATATGCTTGAAAATAATAACATAGTTCTTAGACGAAAACTCTAAGTTTTTTCAAATAATATTTTTAAGTATGGAATCTATTAATCCAACATACATTTAGGTAATACATACTCAGAAAGTTTCAGAAAATAATTTAAACAAAATACTACTATATTAATTTAGATCAAAAATCATAATAAGAATATTTTAATAATAATAATTAATATAAAAATGATAATTTAGAGCTAGAAATATTTCTAGGTTAAATACAGGGAAATTATTTTAGGTATAAATTATTTTGGAAATTAACTATATCTTTATTCATCGAAATATTTTAGACAAATAATTTGGAAGTCCAGAAAATTATTTAGGCAAAAATCCTACTTTTTGTCAAAATAAAATTTTGGTAACAATTATCTTTGAAACACTATATATATATATATATATATATATATATATATATATATATATATATATATATATATATATATATATATTTGGTAATAATGATAATTAAATAATAAAATATTGCCATTACATACTATCTAACACTATAACATAAATCTCAATTCAAAAAAAACAGCAATAGAATAAAATAATAATAATAATAATAATAATAATAATAATAATAACAACAAAAACAAAAACAATAATAATAATAATATTATTATTATTATTATTATTATTATTATTATTATTACTTTGCTTTTCCTAAAGAAAGAGAGAGAATGAGAGGGTGAGGAATGGGGAAAGGGAGAGAGGGAGCGGGCTCGGGGCGGTGGAGAACGGGGAGAGGCGAAGGTCACAGAGGGAGAGAGGGAAGGAAAGGGGGCTCGGGCAC
Organism: Iris pallida; assembly: GCA_029216955.1. Taxonomy (NCBI): domain Eukaryota; kingdom Viridiplantae; phylum Streptophyta; class Magnoliopsida; order Asparagales; family Iridaceae; genus Iris; species Iris pallida. Next base: position 9,577,493 of record JANAVB010000397.1, read on the forward strand.
GGGGCGACGATCGACAAGCCGGAGGCTTGTCGGCAAGGGGCGGAGAGAGTCGAGAGGGAGAGAGGCGGACCACGGTCGCCGACGGCGATGCCGAGCGCGGAGGAGTCGGGGCGAAGTGGCGCGGCACGGTAGGTTATGGGCGGCCGAGATCCGCGGCGCGCTCCGGAGGAGGAGTCCGCTGCGGGGCGGTGGAGACGCGGTAAGGTCGGATGCGGCGGCGGAGGAATCAGGGCGTGGAGGCCTGCAGACGGCCGGACTTTGGTGTGGCAATGGTGTGGGGTTTTCCGGGTGGCTGTGGCGCTGGACTCGGGTGCTGTCCTTAACGCGCGGGCGGTCCGGAGTGGGCAGTGGTGGTTGGTCGAGGTCAGGGGTGCGGCGGATGGCCGGGATGGCGCTGGGATGCGACGGAGGAGGTAAGAGGTGGTGGTGTGTTTAATTCTTATTTTATTTTGGGTTTTGGTTTTGATATGCCGACCACGGCGGGGTGGCAGTCATGATGGTGATTATGTCGGTGGTGAGTCGGGTGATTGGTGATGGTAGTACTGGCGGTGGGTGCCAGAGGGAAGATGGCGGTGTGTGTTTGGCCAGGGTTTGGCCAGGGCTGGTCGGGTTGTCGACGGAAGAGGAAGTGGTGGCGACCGTGTGGGGATGGTCGGGAAGGTGAGGTTGGGGTTGCCGCTGGTCTGGGTTTATGGAGACAACAACGGGGTGAGGTAGGAGATGCCAGGGAGTCGGGTGCTGGTGGCAGCGGTTCAATGGTACGGCAGTGGTGCTCGGCTAGGAGTAGGATTTAGGGCGGACTCGGGTTTGATGAATCGTGTCGGGAGGTGTCCGACACGTGGAATTGATGTAATTGTAAAAAAATGGAATAAGAATATGGATGGTGGAACATGGACACGGTGTACGCACTTGTATTTGTGGAAAATTTTATAGTATAGAATAGTAATTGTGGAAGAAACAATTAGGAGTCTCCCCTATTTATAGGGTGGAGAGATTCAAGTTTGATAAGGAATATGAATCATTTAAAACTCCCTTTGATAATTCACTATTTATTTAAATCAATTTAAAACCAATCCAAATCTATATCTAGATATATCATATCTAAAATACATTCAATAAATCTAATCTTAATTTAGATTATCCTAACCAATTAAACATCAAATAAAATTATCAAAATAATAATAAATAATCATAATCATAAATTTCAAAAATTATAATATATATTTTTAAATATTAATAGAAAATACTTGGAACTACCCTTTGTATAATAATTAATTATAATTACAAAAATTATGATAAATACTTCAAAAATAAATTTTTAGGAAAATTAAGATGAATAATAAAATAAATTTTGAAAATTTAAATCATCTACACGAATCAAATTTCGTGTACTTCGCATTCAACTAGTACAAATTATCTAGGTATATATTATTTTTGAAATCGGTATAATTAAATAAAAATTGCCACTAGTGCGACGAAATTTATATACCTTTAACCAAAATAAAATATTTAATTATGTTATATTGAAATAAAATACATGTCTTCTATATTAATAAATTCCATAAATAAACATTTTCAAAATATGTACCTCGAGCGAAATTCACACTCGACGAGCAAATATAAAAAAATAAATTTGCGCGTGGCGTACAATACGACTATACGACGTATGAATACAAAACAAAAAAATCAGTACTAAATATAGTAGAAATTTAGGGGTTTTATAGCAGACGATGATGTTAGGTTGCAGCTTACGCAGCTGCACGAGGCGGTATCGTCCTTGCGGGAGCAAATTGCCACGTACTTTCCGTCTCCGTCTGCTGCTGCTGGTCCGTCTGCTGCTGGTGTCGGTCCGTCTTCTACTGGTACCGGTCCGTCGACTGCTAGTGTCGGTCCTTCTTCCGTGGGTCATCTTTCTTTCAACCCTGCTGCCCCTCTGGTACCGCCTCCGACTGTGACGGCACTCCTTGATCTCATGTCGCAAGAGCAGCTACGTCGACTTCCGAGCAGTGTCTACGACGACTTGCCGCCGTACCTAGTGGAGCAGTATATTCGTCGGTCGTAGCAGGGATTACCACCACCGGGCAATCGAACTCCTCCTCCTTAAAGTATTGTAATTAAGAAATTTTAGAATATTTGTGGGAATTTTGGAATATTTGTGCTATGATCGGATTATAACGACGGATATTAGGTTACTCTTCAGGATAATTGATGTCTATTTTATATTAATTTGGTTTGGTCTATGTGATTCTTGGATAATTGGTGTGTACTAAATTCGTATGTGCATATTTGGTCTATGTGATTCTTGGATAATTGGTGTGCATTATATATTTGGTCTATGTGATTGTTGGATAATTGGTGTGCATTATATATTGGTTTGGTTTATGCATATTTTTGTGAACAGGAAAAGTGCTGCATTTTTTTTTCAAAAAAATCTCAGTTAGCGACGGACTAGTGACCGGTTAGCGACGGATATTTCCAGTTTCCGACTACTTTTTGACGGAATTTTCGTCGCTAACTGGAGATTTGAAACTGTTTCCAGTTAGCGACGGGTGGTCGATGGAATATTCGTCGGCAAGGTTCTGGTGGTATATAGTTCGACGAAATAGCGACAGAAAATCCGTCGCCAAGGTCCTGGAAATGCTTGACATTTCCAGAACCATGGCGACGGATAATCAGCCACTAATCAGTCGCTGTCTCGACGGCGTAGCGACGAAAAATCTGTCGCCAAGGTTCTGGAAATGCATGACATTTCCAGAACCATGGCGACGGATAATCAGCCACTAATCAGTCGCTATGTCGATCCGTCGCCATGGTTCTGGAAATGTTAAACATTTCCAGAACACGGTCGACGGATAATCCGTTAGTATTCTATCGCTAATCCGTCCTTTGTTAGCGACGGCTATCGACGGACTAGCAACGGAACGATACCCTCTGATACACTGTTACGACGGTTTACCGACGGACTATCCGTCGCTAGCGTCTACACAGTTAAGTATTTAATACTTGAAATGGACGAAAGCCCGTCGGAAAGTCGTCGCTAATGCATCATATTGTGAAGACGAAAAGTCGTCGCTATTCCGTCGCTCTTCGACTACTTAGCGACGGATCTTTATTAGCGACGAGCTGATTGCCGACGGATTATTTTGACCAAGATCCGTCAGTGATCGGTCGCTAATACTGATTGTCGACGGATGGACGACGGATCTGGCCGTCGCTAACTCGACATATTTTGGTAGTGGTTCCCAACAGTGGTAAATAAAGTTTTTCTTCTTAACTTTGCAAAACTTTGGTGACATATCAATAACTTAAGGATTTATGGATTCTTTCACACACGTTGTATCGGAGGATTCACATATCCTTAAATTACGAATACACAACCAAAGCTGCATCAATTTAAGGAAAAAAAATTTATTTATCAACACAAATAATATTGAATTGATTTTGTCTTCCTAAAACACGAACTCGTACGATAATATTACTATTTTCTCTATCACGACGACATACTTGTCTCATTCTTATAAAATTAAATTTGGTCAATGACTTATTAAATAGGTAACCATTTAGTAAAATTATGCAAGTAGAAGTGCACAGAAAAGAGTGATGGATCCATACATCATCATTGTCAATTGTGGGGATGGACATAAATAATGCAATATCTTACTCGATTAATTCGATCATTAAATGTACGGATACATAAAACAATATCTTACTCAATTTTGATCATTAAACCCTAAACACTTTATATCCATGTAATGTGTATGTAATGGATGGCTCAGCATAACAACTAAATTTCATTCATTTCTTTCTTGTATATTATCTAGGATTATATAAGTTTTGTTCATATGTAGTATCATAAATTCTCATTATACATCTATAGTATCTATTGTTGAATAGAACTAGAAGCACCAAGATAATGCAAAACTATGAAAGAAATCAATTGCACAATAGAAAATTACAATGTCGTCTCGTCATCAATACATAATGAAGATGACCATTTTCTCATTATCATCAACAACAACAGCAAGAACACCATCACCAACAACAACAGAACCACTACCAACAACAATAACAAACAAACAAGAACAACAGAACCACTACCAACAACAATAACAAACAAACAAGAACAACAGAACCACTACCAACAACAATAACAAACAAACAAGAACAACAAATTTCCTCCACGCCTAAGAACTCTACCCAACAGAAGGAGTATGTGTTGCGTCCGTGTGTGTATGTTTGTATCTGTGTGTGTGTGTGTCAAGGTTAGGGTTTAGGGTTTACCTGACCGATGAGGGAGGGTTGACTGAGGAGGTGGGTTGAAGGCAGTGGGGGGACGGTACGGAGCTGGAGGGAGTAAGGCAGTGGCGGAGGGAGGAGGGGGTGCCGGAGCAGAGCTCCTCCGGAGAAGAAGTTGACCATCAGGGGGATGGTTAAGGGGATAGGAAAGGGGCAGTCGACAGTCGGGGGACAGTCACCGGGACGGGGGGAAGGGAATTTGAGTTGGGGATTGAAATTTTCAAGCGAGAATGGGAGAAAAGTGAATCTCGATCGTTGTATATGGAAAAACTTAGCGAAACGTCACTAAACGTCGACAATATAATTTCTTTTGGTACACAAGAAAATATTAAAAAATAGCAAAGTCAAAGTCTAACGTCACTAAAATAAAAAACATAGCGACGTTTAATGACCCATAGCGACGTTCAACGACTCAACGAAAATGCTTTCAAATAAATCTAACTGTAGTTGCTATTAGGTGTTAGTCATCGAAGACAACGACGTCTTGCTACGTTTATTTCTGCAGTCGCAAAATTCTTTATATTTAGCAGTGTCTCCAATTGGCGTCTCTAAATACGTCGCTAATTTGTATTATTTTGATAGTGTTTGAATTTAATTAAAAAAATAGACAAAAGTTCAAAATTACTATGCTCAGGTTCGTTGAGTTAAGAATGTCTGCACTTAGGGACAAACAATCGTCTCATATGGTGACAACTATAGATTGTCTGTCCTCAAGCGATAAGAATCACTTAGACCAAATACTCGTCGAAGCATGATCGTCTAGAGATCGTTGAAAAAACAACACTTTAAAGACCGAGAAAAGAAACATAAAAATACTTAAAATATTATATAGTATTTTATTCTCTTTTTATTTCCTAATTGGGATATGCTTTGGCCAATAATAGCCAAATTGTCAATTAAATTCAACCAAGCCTATTATAGCTAGCCATTAGTCAGCCAAAATAGAGGTTCAAATGAGTGCAAGACTTTAGAATTTGATACATGATATAAAATATGAAAGTAAGTATAGTGCCCTCAAAGTTATTATTTGCAGCATTTTGCTTTATATATATATATATATATATATATATATATATATATATATATATATATATATATATATATATATATATATATATATATATGTATATATTTTTATATATATATATATATATATATATATATATATATATATATATATATATATATATATATAACAAAAAAAAAAAAATATATATATATATATATATATATATATATATATATATATATAAATGCTTTAAAACGAGCCGGTTGGTTTTGTATTATGGAACCACCCTATGTTTTATAGGTTGGATTGAAATTTAGTGGTTGAGATTATGGATGAGCAAATACTGACCGATACCGAAAAATCGACCGAGTACCGATTAAAAATATCTCGAAAAATCAAACCAAAATTATATACTGATACCGAATTGCCGAACCGACTAAAATATGGTATAGTGGTAGTGGTAACGGTTTGAGTGTAATATCATACTGAAAATATAGAACCGATCATATATATATATATATATGTTCGTGATTAATTTTATATTACTTATTTTTATTTTATCTTTGTTTTAATCAATTTCTTAGAATTTAGAATTTAGTGGACTTAAAGTTATGTTAAGAACGCTAAGAATTTAGTTTTTGATCTTTTGAGCTTATATTTTTTTTTTTTTGTTCTCATAGAATTTTGAAGTAAATTTTGCTTACTTAAACTTATACTAAAGAATAAATTTAGTGACCGCATTTGATATTTTAAGCTCATTTTTAGGTGTTTGTGACTTGTTACATATTGTTCTAATAATTTTGATTAATTGTTTGGTTGGTATAGGCTTGGCTTAAAATTTAATACTTCCAAAAAAGTAAAAAAAAAATTATAGGCTAAGAGATTCTACAATATTAAGTGTACTGATTGATCAAATATTAATTGATAAAATTTCGATACCGAACCAAAATCGACCGAATATCGATTTAACTGAAACCGAAAAAACCGATTCTAAATGATACGATATTGGTAGTGATTTTTTAAATATTGATTTAAAAAAATACCGAAAAGTTTGACCAAATACCAACCGATTATACCAACGCTCACCCCTAGTGGAGATTAAAAAGTGAAGACTCCACCACCATTTTAAGTCATCCAATCCCAATCATTCAATTTCAATCTAACGTGTATAACATAGGTTGGTTTCATGATAGAAAACCAGCCGGCTGGTTTTATAGCACTTAAAGTACTGAAAGAAATCATAAAGAAAGAAATCACATGATACACACAGACACACCTGTAAAGACACACCTGTAAAGAAATCAAGCAATTAAAGTATTGAATTTGAATTTGGTGTAACACACACACAGACACACTTGTAAACATGAATCACATGATACATTTGCAAATATGGTAATATATATATATATATATATATATATATATATATATATATATATATATATATATATATATATATGGAAGCGGATCAAAAGTCCCCTTAGAAAGCCCCCCAAAAACCCCCCTCACTCTAATCCGTAATTTAATATTAATATTAATGTTAATATTAATGTTAATGTTAATATTAATGTTAATATTAACATTAAATACTAAAATTAACATTAAACTTAACATTAAAATTAATATTAACATTAAAATTAACATTAACATTAATATTAACATTAACATTAATATAAAAAAATTAAAAAAATTAATATTAACATTAACATTAATATTAACATTAATATTAACATTAACATTAATATTAACATTAATATTAACATTAATATTAACATTAATATTACTAATTAGAGTGAAGGGGGTTTTTGGGGGGCTTTCTAAGGGGGGCTTTTGATCCGCTCCCTATATATATATATATATATATATATATATATATATATATATATATATATATATATATATATATATATATATATATGTGTGTGTGTGTGTGTGTGTGTGTGTGTGTGTGTGTGTGTGTGTGTGTGTGTGAAGTCCTTAGTCCTTCAAAGTCCTAGATATCTATACTCAACGATAAAATTGTAACTTGTGATATGTTGTTCAGTTACCTCCAAGAAACATATCAGAGAGAGAGAGAAAAAAAGGATATGGCATAGAAGATTGACAACGACGAAATGGTAGAGGAGATTGAGAGCATCAGAATAGTAGATCGAAGAAAGGGAAGATAATTTTGACATTAATAGTACTTAGTTTGACTAACTTATCTATTATCGAACTCAAGTGATCGGAGAGAGGTATAAGACCCTGGATGGGTGGTATACGATTAGTGGATTGAGCCACGGGGGTGTATTATTTCTTCCATTTATAAAAAATGGTAGGAGAGCAGAAGTTGGGGCAATGGGCCCTAAAGAAATACAATACAGCATGCCAAAGTCCCGTACGAAAAGTCGGGCATCTAAAAACATTGACTTATCTATTGGTATTCTATATGACGTTTAGATGTCCTATACAATTTTTTATGCGAATTAAAATGATTCGAATTGAGTATGGTGGGTTTTTATTCTGAATGAAACTTAAATACATGAAATAGCATAACAAATGGCATCCTCCAAAATTTTGGACCGTAGCATGTTATGGACCTCATATCAAGTACGGACTGACTTAAACCGTGTGCATAAAAAACCCAAAAAATGATCATGTTAATTTAATGCTAATTTTAATGTTAATGCTAATTTTAAAGTTAATGTTAATTTTAAAGTAATGTAATATTAATTTTAATTTAATGTTAATGTTAAAATTAGTGTTAATGTTAATAATGTTGATGTTAATATTAATTAATATTCATGTTAATTTGATATTAATATTAATACCACTTTTAATGTTATATTAATGCTAATTTTAATTTAATGTTAATATTAATTTTAATGATGTTAAAGTAATATTAATGTTAATGTTAATTTTAATACTATGATCATGTTAATTGATATTAATATTAATTTTAATATTTTATTTTGCCATGCCAACTGTCATGTCATCATCTATGTCATATGCCACATAATGTAAGATGGTGTCACGACCCGATCCCAAATAATTGGGTCGAACCGGATCATGCCCAGCCTGCACCGTTGTTGAGACGGCGGCAGTAAGCTGTTCCATTAGCAGGTAACCGTACAAACATCTATATTTGTCACAACTCAAATTCGGGAAAATGAATCTTTATTAAACTTTGAAATAAATACAACTGGAATTTAAATGTACTGAAATAAATATCTGAATTCAAATAACAGAGTTTTAAATAAACAACAAAGCTGGAAAAAGGAAAAGCTATCTAATCAGCCGGCTCATCGACCTCAGTCCCAATGTCCTCCAATAGGGACTCTGGCAGCACTACAGGGTACAGAACGGGGTCGTAGTAACTGCTGTATAACAGCTCAGCATCCTCAATGTCCTCTAAAAATGTATCTCCAGTCAGGAGGGAGCAAAGTACAATTCATGCTAATTTAAACAGTTAAAATAAATAATAGGATCATGCACTTTTAAACAGTTTAGAAATGAACAGTTTTCTAGCAGTAAAATAGTGTGATTTGAATAGGCAATGAATATGACCGGCTTGGGATGTACAGTTGTATCCTATTGATACGATTCGGCTTATCCCCGTGTGTATGAGGGGTAAGCTAATACTGGCCTAAGTTACAGTTGGACGTAGTCATAAACATTACTCTATTCCCCCAGTCCCCAATCAGTTACAGTAGTTGCAATCAGTACTCTCGTGGAGAGTTTCGTGTTTGCATCGTGGTTTAAACTTGCAATAAAACGATTATTAAAATAACTGTAAACTAACACAAACTATACTTGCCTCAAAATAGACTGGACTGGAGAGGATGAAGACTTCGAGATAGGAATTTAGGATCGTCCTCGAATTCCTACATTCGAGAAATTGACTCAGAAACCAGAGTTACCAATCTAGCTACGCTAGTTGAAATCTCTAATTGTGTCCTAATCCATTTTAATTCTTTATTAATAAACACGAACAAAAATACAATTATTTGTGCGTTGAATTAATAACGAGGGAAGGATCGTTTAAACTTTGTATTTTGGAAAACTCGTCGATACCAATTTAATTTGATTAAAACTTTGTATTTTCATAATTATAAATATAAAACTAAATTTCATATTTTAGTGAGAAATACATGATCGTTAGTTAATATTAAAACTTGTAGATTTTAGGTGAGAAAATCTTTATTAATTTTTATATGAAAATAACTTTTATTAAATTTATTCGTATGCTACAAAAACTCGCAAAATCAGCAAATAACCAAAATCATACGCTACCAAATTACAGTTACAGAACCAACAACCAGCTGGACTTATGTCCATTACAATTTATATACATAAATTGAAATAAGACAGAAACGGTCGTTAGTTCTAAACTTTCTATAATTAGTTATAATTAAATAAATAAAATAAATTAACTAGTGACTAGTCTCAGATATGGTCCAATCGTCAACTACGCTAATGCCTCAACGTCCGGGCGAGGCCGGTTTCGTTTGCACTTAGCCGGGGCCCATTGACCGATACGGTCGTCACCCAAATCCAAATATTTAATATAATTCCGAAATCCATTTTGAAATCATTTTTAAAATATAATTAAATTTACGACAAAATTCGGCAGCATCTCCTCTGTTTTTGGTCAACCCAAAAACTGGGAAATATGCCGATAATCTTTCCTACAAATCCCAAACCAGGGAATCCCAATATATATATATAAAGATAACCACAAACATTCCACAGATTATTTCGGAACGACCCGAACCAAGTTCGGAAATCCGAATCCAACCAAAACATTCACAGCACGCTACCGAAAAAATCCGAAAACCCAAAATATATCGAAATCTATTTTCTGAAAAGTTCCGAAAAATCCAAACAACCAACAGAACCTTCCCAAAGGTTCCGAAACTACGACGTCGCTAAAAACCGAATTCCCGGGAGGGAATCGGGGACCAATCTCATCATAGACTGAATGAAAATGGAACGGGACATGGGTTATACCTTGGGTTGCTCGGCTAGAGCTCTCAGATGCAAGATAATAGAAAAAAATGACGAGAACAGCAAGTCGAGAAGCGGACAGCGCTGGGGTGCTGGCCGACAACAGCAGAAGTGCGCTGGATCGGGGTCCGGGTGCGACGAGGCGCTGGGACAGGCGTCGGAGGGAAGCGAAGGGGGTCGGCGTCCACTGCGAAGGGGTCGGCTAGGGGAGCCGGGGTGCGCTAGGGGGTGGGAGCGCTCGCAGGCGGAGGGGATGCCGACGAAGGGTTCGGCAAGGGGGTCGGCGGGGCGCCGGGCTGAGGAGGC
>JANAVB010000397.1:9588102-9730052 GCA_029216955.1 Iris pallida
TCTAACATTATCAAGAAGTAAAGAAATTCTTTGTATCTCATCTTCTAGACTTTTGATTTGTCCTTGGCATGTTTATATTTACCGATAACCTTTTGTGATCATCAAGTAAATCGGTGAAAGCATCGCCAAGTTCATCAAAAGAGAAGTCATCTAAAGTTTCGTTTGATACCTTGGTGGAATTTGCCATGAGGCACACATTTGCTTTGTCTTGAGGAGAGTTCTTTTCTTCCTCGGAGTCACTTGCTTCGCTTTCATGCCAAATGCTTGTGTTGGCATACCTTTTTGATGATTTTCTTGTAGGGCTTTTCATACCGGTTGCTTTTCTTTAAGAGCGGACAGTCTCTTCTGACGTGTCCAGTCTTTTGCAACCATAGCAGATTGGTCTTCTTCATCGTCTTCTTGTGGTTCCTTCTTCTTTGATTGAAGCGAAGGAATTTCTTGAAGTTACGTACCATGAGAGCTTGGTCTTCATCATCTGAGATATCGTCTTCAGTCTCATCGTGATCAATCTTTCGTCGATGAACTTTGAGTGCGATCTCCCTGGTCTTCGGAGCAGGCTCTTCGAAGTCCTTGAGGTCAAGCTCGTGAGTCATGAGCTTGCCCATCAAAGTCTCCATAAACATACTTGTGAGATCTTTCCTTCTATGATGGCTGTCACCTTAGGGTTCCAAATCTTTGGTAGCCCTCTGAGTAGCTTGCGGATCTTCTCATGGTTTGAGTACTGCTTACCAAGCGAGGATAACGGGTTGATGATGTCGAGGAATCTTGTAAACATTTGAGTGATCGTCTCATTTGGCTTCATCTTGAAGGCTTCGTACTCTTGAGTGAGACGGCTTATCTTAGATTCCTTGACTTGAGTGGTTCCTTCATGCGTCACTTCCAGAAGTCTCCATACTTCATGAGCAGTGGTGCATGTAGAGACCCTGTTAAACTCGTTCCTGTCTATAGCACAGAATAAAGCATTAATAGCCCTAGCATCTAGACTTGCCTGTTTCTTCTCCTCGACAGAATATTTGTCGTGTGGTTTCTCAATGAGGTCACCATCGACAACTATCCTGGCGGGCTTTTTGTAACCGTCAGTGACGACAGTCCACAGGTCAAAGTCTAGAGACTTAAGATAGAAGCTCATCCTTGTTTTCCAATATGTGTAGTTAGTCCCATCAAATAGGGGAGGCCTATGAGTGGACTGACCTTCACCATGATTGGAAATCAAGGATTGTGTGGTTGCCATGGATCAGCTCTTAGGATGTTAGTCCTTGTAAAGAGAACAGAGCTCTGATACCAATTGAAGAACAGTTTGGCAACTCTAGAGGGGGGGGTGAATAGAGTATAATATATAATGACCAATTAAAAAATTACTCTTTCACGAACAATGAATAATCAGAGTAAAATGCGGAATGTAAATGAAAGACAAGAGAGCATACGCAAACACAGCAATTTTAACCTGGTTTCCCTCGTGGAGGACTAGTCCAGGCCTGAGAACTCTAGCTCAGGATTAAATCCACTATTTGTGAAATAGTAGCTTACAACCCGTGCCTTTACTTCAGAAGAGCACGTCAACTTCTTACAGAGAATCGCAGTGGCGATTGCTTGGAATTGTCCAAGCGATTTCTTCACTCTTGCACAAGAATCCTAACTGAGAGATGCTGAGCACTCGAGACTTAGGAGGCTTGTGGCTAGTAGATGGGAAGGGTATGGCTTATAGAGCTTGTAGGAGAGAGAGAAGAGAAGATTGAGTGATTCAAAATGAGAGAATTCATGCCCTATTTATACTGATTTTTGAGGCAGAATTCGGCCAGAATTGGGTAGGAGGATTCAAAAAATTTGGCCGTTGGACAGCTAGCAACCAGCTAACCCTAAAATTAGGGTTCCTGATTTCTAGGGGACAGAGTTCGGCCCGAACTCTGTGTGGAGGCAGAGTTCGGCCCGAACTCTGTCTCCAGAGCACAGAGTGATTCTAAGTGGGACTTGTGGGCAATTTTGTTTTGGTGGAGCTTGGGATTTTGGGTAGGCTTGTAGACTAAGTTCCAAGAGCTCAGCATAACTCAGAGTACATACTTCTAGACTCAATGAAATGAAAAAGTACAGACTCGAAAATATACTGAGAGTCGGAAACTGAGCTGTCGTTTGTCCCGAACTGAAAGCAGACGTCGTGTCGTATTGAATTTATACAGATATTATTTAGTCAATGTAGTCAATATTTGGTTGACTGTGACTTTGTGTCAACATCTTGGCTGGCCACTTTAGCTAGGTTTAGGGTTTTTAGAATGCATCTAAGGGCTAGTAATGAATCATGACTATTGGGTGGCCTAGAATCTAGGGCTCTTTCCTAGTTAAGTTGCAACCCACTCACTAAGCTAAACATGACTCAAACCATTTAACCAATACCAACTAATTCTCAAAGTGGCTAACTAAACTAGTTATGACTAATCTAGGTTAGGTCCAATCTAGGTTAGGCTAACCAAAACACATGGCAACAAATAAACTAGTATTTAAATCACACCATTCAATAAATCATATTAAATTCCTAATAAAATATATTAAATTCAAATAATTTAAAAATGACAAAAATACCCTCAAACTAGAAATGTGGTAGTGACAAGATGGCACTTCTAGTTTTCGTCGCGGCGGCACTCGTCTCCCCACTGGTGGTATGTATATTTAGTTTAGAATTTTATATTTATTTACACTTTTATATTGTTAATTATGTTTATGTGTTCTATTTACAGGTCATGATGGCTGGCCGTAGTCGTGGTGCTGGTGGTGGTCGTGGTGGTGGTCGTGGTGGTGGTGGTCGTGGTCGTGGTGGTGCTGGTGGTCGTGGTCGCATTTAATCTTCCCGAGATGTGACCCCATCCAGCAAGCCCGACCCGGAGAGTACCCCGGGCACAGACGCATTTACCGTCGATCGACAACTTTATCGAGGCATGAGTCCGGATCTGCTAGCGGATCCGTTCCGCTATCGGACCCACCAGCGGATCCACCAGTGGATCCTCTAGTTACTGCACAGTAGGCCCGGAGTACCCTCATACTCGATTCCATCCGGTTATTGGGGAGTACATGTGCGGACCGCGGATCCTCCGACGGCACCAGAGAGGCCGAGAGGCAAGTTTCGACGAGAGCTATGGCCCACGGGGACCTCGTAAGTAAATTTAAGATAATTTATTAAATTTCTTTCATTTATTCAAGTTAATAATCTAGTCGTTTCTTCTTTGTAGGTTTTTTTCGTTTAATGTTGCCAGGGCTCTTGGAGAAATTATCAGGGCTAACTTCCATGGTCCCTACCTAACTTTTCGTCGGTGCCCCCAAACTTGAAGTACGTATGGCTCGACGAGTTGAGGGTATATATATCTATATCTTCTGGTTAATTATTAGTTACTCTTTAATCAACCATTTTTTAAATTACGTGATAATTGAATTTCTATGTTAGACGACGTACTGGTGGCCCCCCATCATGAGGACGCGATCCGCAGGACTTACAGAAGCGCTGCCTCGAAGAAGATACGGGATATGATTCATGACCTAAAAATGGGGCATACGAGGCCGAATTGGATCCGGCAGGAGTATTATGAGGACCTCTTAGGTATGATGAATACTCCTGCGTACAAGGAGAAATCGGAAAAGGCAAACCGACAGGCCGTGGGGCTTCATACGGGAGGATCAAGGCCCCACGTAGTGTAGATCTGGTGAGATACCGTAAATTTATTTCACTATGAATTAGGTATTATTAATATACGGAGTTAATTAAGTTCTACAGAAATTTCATATGCAGGCCCAACGGGCGGTGAAGGAGGGAAGGGCGCCAGAATCGGTCACCATGCACGACGTGTTCCAGCATACGCACAAAAGACGGAAGGACGGGAGCTTCATCGATGAGAGGGCCAAGGAGACTGACGTAAGTACTTATGTTTATGAGATTTACGTTAGAATTAAAAGTATTTGGACTATAACTTAGGTAAACTTAGGATTCACACTTAACTTAGTGAAACATAGGATTTAGATTACAACTTAGGTAAATCTTATAATATAAACACATTATTTGATAGGCTGCGTATCGTGAAGCCCTTAGTCGGGCTCAGTTAACTGACACCGAGGATGTCGGTGAAACGACGCCCGCCGGACGTCCTTTTCTTTGGCCGCTCGCAACGACTTGTTCGTAGATACCGTCGGCGGCTTTAAGAAAGGGCTCTTGTACGAGTCGGCTCCCTAGGGCCGTTGCACATGGCGACGTAGAGATTTCCACCGACGTCTCCTCCCGCAGCCCCGACAGATGTAACGCCCCAGTCCCAAAATACGTAGGACTAGGAACGTAGACATGCCAGCTGTATACATACGAAGTACAGGGGCCTTGTATGTATACATAAGTTGTACAAAATACAGTAATCCAAGACAAACTAAATCTCATCCACAATGAAAAAAATAATAATATAAAAATCAACTTGAATATTTATGATACAATCGTTGGGCGGAGACAAAGTCCACTACCAACTATCTCAATGAAAGAAATGTATAAGAATCGATCCATAAAATGGCAAGACGAACCAAGCGCAATTATCTTTTAAGGAATGGAGAGAATCACAGCCTTGGCTAGAACACCTACAGTGAATCATGGAAGCACACACCTAGGGAATAACCAGGTCCTCAGACGGACGTAGCAAGATACAGGAAGAACAAGCTAATATGAACTCTCAGAATAATAAAATAATTTATAAAAGACTATCCTAGACACAAATATGCAAAGGAGATTCTAACCGCCTAATGCAATTTAGAGGACAACTTTCATGCGCATGGGTGAGATTTTAGGCTATAAATACGCAACTGACATCCAGTCATACGTATCCATCCGTAACGTCCAAAACGTCATAGGGCATCTGCAAATAAATTACCACAGTTCCATCCGGAGACTGTGGTTTACCTGTTTGGATTCCCATACGCACTAGCGACTGTCTCCTCCATATTTCCCATACTGTTCAAGTCATGTCCATAACTTGTCCAGTTTCGTAACTGCTTGAGTCTCTAAAATCCTATCATAGCAGTTACGATCATCTACCGTCACACGACTTTAGAGATGGCCAGTCCATAAGTGTGCCCCTAGCAAAATGTCTCAAATCGTATAGTGTGAGTGTCATGGCCCAAGGAGATATAAGGATATCCCCCAACAAGAAGGTAGTCCGTTAAAACTAAGTTAACATGCATAAGTAAAGTAAAACGACTAATAGAGTTGCTTGCACCCAAGTATGGCTTGGACGCGCAGTTTATAACAAAAAAAAACTAACAATATGAAACAAAATAAATAATGCAGAAAAAATAATTTGACAGTTAATTAGCAAGGTATACTTGCCTGGTGGGTCGCCTGGTGTGGTGCTATGATCATGTGGCATGGAGTATGATTGCGATGTTACAACTACGCATGAGGGCCTCGATGATGGCATGGACTGTTCCATCGGGTCCAGAACGGTCAACTTAGTTAGGGTCGACTTAAGGATGTACAGAATTGATGAGGAAACAGAAATAATGGACTTAGCCATGAAGAGGAGGATAATAGAAGGAAATATATACTTTTTATATAAAATATATGATATTTGAAAACTATATTCTATTAGTAAAATAAATCTTAGATAAAGTATATGCTTGAAAATAATAACATAGTTCTTAGACGAAAACTCTAAGTTTTTTCAAATAATATTTTTAAGTATGGAATCTATTAATCCAACATACATTTAGGTAATACTACTCAGAAAGTTTCAGAAAATAATTTAAACAAAATACTACTATATTAATTTAGATCAAAAATCATAATAAGAATATTTTAATAATAATAATTAATATAAAAATGATAATTTAGAGCTAGAAATATTTCTAGGTTAAAATACAGGGAAATTATTTTAGGTATAAATTATTTTGGAAATTAACTATATCTTTATTCATCGAAATATTTTAGACAAATAATTTGGAAGTCCAGAAAATTATTTAGGCAAAAATCCTACTTTTTGTCAAAATAAAATTTTGGTAACAATTATCTTTGAAACACTATATATATATATATATATATATATATTATATAGATATATATATATATATATAATATATTATATATATGGTATAATGTAATAATTAAATAATAAAATATTGCCATTACATACTATCTAACACTATAACATAAATCTCAATTCAAAAAAAAACAGCAATAGAATAAAATAATATAATAATAATAATAATAATAATAATAATAATAATAACAACAAAAACAAAAACAATAATAATAATAATATTTTTTTATTATTATTATTATTATATTATTATTATTACTTTGCTTTTCCTAAAGAAAGAGAGAGAATGAGAGGGTGAGGAATGGGGAAAGGGAGAGAGGGAGCGGGCTCGGGGCGGTGGAGAACGGGGAGAGGCGAGGTCACAGAGGGAGAGAGGGAAGGAAAGGGGGCTCGGGCACGGGGCGACGATCGACAAGCCGGAGGCTTGTCGGCAAGGGGCGGAGAGAGTCGAGAGGGAGAGAGGCGGACCACGGTCGCCGACGGCGATGCCGAGCGCGGAGGAGTCGGGGCGAAGTGGCGCGGCACGGTAGGTTATGGGCGGCCGAGATCCGCGGCGCGCTCCGGAGGAGGAGTCCGCTGCGGGGCGGTGGAGACGCGGTAAGGTCGGATGCGGCGGCGGAGGAATCAGGGCGTGGAGGCCTGCAGACGGCCGGACTTTGGTGTGGCAATGGTGTGGGGTTTTCCGGGTGGCTGTGGCGCTGGACTCGGGTGCTGTCCTTAACGCGCGGGCGGTCCGGAGTGGGCAGTGGTGGTTGGTCGAGGTCAGGGTGCGGCGGATGGGGGATGCGGGGATGCGACGGAGGAGGTAAGAGGTGGTGGTGTGTTTAATTCTTATTTTATTTTGGGTTTTGGTTTTGATATGCCGACCACGACGGGGTGGCAGTCATGATGGTGATTATGTCGGTGGTGAGTCGGGTGATTGGTGATGGTAGTACTGGCGGTGGGTGCCAGAGGGAAGATGGCGGTGTGTGTTTGGCCAGGGTTTGGCCAGGGCTGGTCGGGTTGTCGACGGAAGAGGAAGTGGTGGCGACCGTGTGGGGATGGTCGGGAAGGTGAGGTTGGGGTTGCCGCTGGTCTGGGTTTATGGAGACAACAACGGGGTGAGGTAGGAGATGCCAGGGAGTCGGGTGCTGGTGGCAGCGGTTCAATGGTACGGCAGTGGTGCTCGGCTAGGAGTAGGATTTAGGGCGGACTCGGGTTTGATGAATCGTGTCGGGAGGTGTCCGACACGTGGAATTGATGTAATTGTAAAAAAATGGAATAAGAATATGGATGGTGGAACATGGACACGGTGTACGCACTTGTATTTGTGGAAAATTTTATAGTATAGAATAGTAATTGTGGAAGAAACAATTAGGAGTCTCCCCTATTTATAGGGTGGAGAGATTCAAGTTTGATAAGGAATATGAATCATTTAAAACTCCCTTTGATAATTCACTATTTATTTAAATCAATTTAAAACCAATCCAAATCTATATCTAGATATATCATATCTAAAATACATTCAATAAATCTAATCTTAATTTAGATTATCCTAACCAATTAAACATCAAATAAAATTATCAAAATAATAATAAATAATCATAATCATAAATTTCAAAAATATAATATATATTTTTAAATATTAATAGAAAATACTTGGAACTACCCTTTGTATAATAATTAATTATAATTACAAAAATTATGATAAATACTTCAAAAATAAATTTTTAGGAAAATTAAGATGAATAATAAAATAAATTTGAAAATTTAAATCATCTACACGAATCAAATTTCGTGTACTTCGCATTCAACTAGTACAAATTATCTAGGTATATATTATTTGAAATCGGTATAATTAAATAAAAATTGCCACTAGTGCGACGAAATTTATATACCTTTAACCAAAATAAAATATTTAATTATGTTATATTGAAATAAAATACATGTCTTCTATATTAATAAATTCCATAAATAAAACATTTTCAAAATATGTACCTCGAGCGAAATTCACACTCGACGAGCAAATATAAAAAAATAAATTTGCGCGTGGCGTACAATACGACTATACGACGTATGAATACAAAACAAAAAAATCAGTACTAAATATAGTAGAAATTTAGGGGTTTTATAGCAGACGATGATGTTAGGATGCAGCTTACGCAGCTGCACGAGGCGGTATCGTCCTTGCGGGAGCAAATTGCCACGTACTTTCCGCCTCGTGTGCTGCTGCTGCTGGTCCGTCTGCTGCTGGTGTCGGTCCGTCTTCTACTGGTACCGGTCCGTCGACTGCTAGTGTCGGTCCTTCTTCCGTGGGTCATCTTTCTTTCAACCCTGCTGCCCCTCTGGTACCGCCTCCGACTGTGACGGCACTCCTTGATCTCATGTCGCAAGAGCAGCTACGTCGACTTCCGAGCAGTGTCTACGACGACTTGCCGCCGTACCTAGTGGAGCAGTATATTCGTCGGTCGTAGCAGGGATTACCACCACCGGGCAATCGAACTCCTCCTCCTTAAAGTATTGTAATTAAGAAATTTTAGAATATTTGTGGGAATTTTGGAATATTTGTGCTATGATCGGATTATAACGACGGATATTAGGTTACTCTTCAGGATAATTGATGTCTTTTATTTAATTTGGTTTGGTCTATGTGATTCTTGGATAATTGGTGTGTACTAAATTCGTATGTGCATATTTGGTCTATGTGATTCTTGGATAATTGGTGTGCATTATATATTTGGTCTATGTGATTGTTGGATAATTGGTGTGCATTATATATTGGTTTGGTTTATGCATATTTTTGTGAACAGGAAAAAGTGCTGCATTTTTTTTCAAAAAAATCTCAGTTAGCGACGGACTAGTGACCGGTTAGCGACGGATATTTCCAGTTTCCGACTACTTTTTGACGGAATTTTCGTCGCTAACTGGAGATTTGAAACTGTTTCCAGTTAGCGACGGGTGGTCGATGGAATATTCGTCGGCAAGGTTCTGGTGGTATATAGTTCGACGAAATAGCGACAGAAAATCCGTCGCCAAGGTCAAGACATTTCCAGAACCATGGCGACGGATAATCAGCCACTAATCAGTCGCTGTCTCGACGGCGTAGCGACGAAAAATCGTCGCCAAGGTTCTGGAAATGCATGACATTTCCAGAACCATGGCGACGGATAATCAGCCACTAATCAGTCGCTATGTCGATCCGTCGCCATGGTTCTGGAAATGTTAAACATTTCCAGAACACGGTCGACGGATAATCCGTTAGTATTCGTCGCTAATCCGTCCTTTGTTAGCGACGCTATCGACGGACTACTAGACGGAACGATACCCTCTGATACACTGTTACGACGGTTTACCGACGGACTATCCGTCGCTAGCGTCTACACAGTTAAGTATTTAATACTTGAAATGGACGAAAGCCCGTCGAAAGTCGTCGCTAATGCATCATATTGTGAAGACGAAAAGTCGTCGCTATTCCGTCGCTCTTCGACTACTTAGCGACGGATCTTTATTAGCGACGAGCTGATTGCCGACGGATTATTTTGACCAAGATCCGTCAGTGATCGGTCGCTAATACTGATTGTCGACGGATGGACGACGGATCTGGCCGTCGCTAACTCGACATATTTTGGTAGTGGTTCCCAACAGTGGTAAATAAAGTTTTCTTCTTAACTTTGCAAAACTTTGGTGACATATCAATAACTTAAGGATTTGTGGATTCTTTCACACACGTTGTATCGGAGGATTCACATATCCTTAAATTACGAATACACAACCAAAGCTGCATCAATTTAAGGAAAAAAAATTTATTTATCAACACAAATAATATTGAATTGATTTTGTCTTCCTAAAACACGAACTCGTACGATAATATTACTATTTTCTCTATCACGACGACATACTTGTCTCATTCTTATAAAATTAAATTTGGTCAATGACTTATTAAATAGGTAACCATTTAGTAAAATTATGCAAGTAGAAGTGCACAGAAAAGAGTGATGGATCCATACATCATCATTGTCAATTGTGGGGATGGACATAAATAATGCAATATCTTACTCGATTAATTCGATCATTAAATGTACGGATACATAAAACAATATCTTACTCAATTTTGATCATTAAACCCTAAACACTTTATATCCATGTAATGTGTATGTAATGGATGGCTCAGCATAACAACTAAATTTCATTCATTTCTTTCTTGTATATATCTAGGATTATATAAGTTTGTTCATATGTAGTATCATAAATTCTCATTATACATCTATAGTATCTATTGTTGAATAGAACTAGAAGCACCAAGATAATGCAAAACTATGAAAGAAATCAATTGCACAATAAAAAATTACAATGTCGTCTCGTCATCAATACATAATGAAGATGACCATTTTCTCATTATCATCAACACAACAGCAAGAACACCATCACCAACAACAACAGAACCACTACCAACAACAACAAACAACAAGAACAACAGACTACCAACAACAATAACAACAAACAAGAACAACAGAACCACTACCAACAACAATAACAAACAAACAAGAACAACAAATTTCCTCCACGCCTAAGAACTCTACCCAACAGAAGGAGTTGTGTTGCGTCCGTGTGTGTATGTTTGTATCTGTGTGTGTGTGTGTCAAGGTTAGGGTTTAGGGTTTACCTGACCGATGAGGGAGGGTTGACTGAGGAGGTGGGTTGAAGGCAGTGGGGGGACGGTACGGAGCTGGAGGGAGTAAGGCAGTGGCGGAGGGAGGAGGGGGTGCCGGAGCAGAGCTCCTCCGGAGAAGAAGTTGACCATCAGGGGGATGGTTAAGGGGATAGGAAAGGGGCAGTCGACAGTCGGGGGACAGTCACCGGGACGGGGGGAAGGGAATTTGAGTTGGGGATTGAAATTTTCAAGCGAGAATGGGAGGAAAAGTGAATCTCGATCGTTGTATATGGAAAAACTTAGCGAAACGTCACTAAACGTCGACAATATAATTTCTTTTGGTACACAAGAAAATATTAAAAATAGCAAAGTCAAAGTCTAACGTCACTAAAATAAAAACATAGCGACGTTTAATGACCCATAGCGACGTTCAACGACTCAACGAAAATGCTTTCAAATAAATCTAACTGTAGTTGCTATTAGGTGTTAGTCATCGAAGACAACGACGTCTTGCTACGTTTATTTCTGCAGTCGCAAAATTCTTTATATTTAGCAGTGTCTCCAATGGCGTCTCTAAATACGTCGCTAATTTGTATTATTTTGATAGTGTTTGAATTTAATTAAAAAAATAGACAAAAGTTCAAAATTACTATGCTCAGGTTCGTTGAGTTAAGAATGTCTGCACTTAGGGACAAACAATCGTCTCATATGGTGACAACTATAGATTGTCTGTCCTCAAGCGATAAGAATCACTTAGACCAAATACTCGTCGAAGCATGATCGTCTAGAGATCGTTGAAAAAACAACACTTTAAAGACCGAGAAAAGAAACATAAAAATACTTAAAATATTATATAGTATTTTATTCTCTTTTTATTTCCTAATTGGGATATGCTTTGGCCAATAATAGCCAAATTGTCAATTAAATTCAACCAAGCCTATTATAGCTAGCCATTAGTCAGCCAAAATAGAGGTTCAAATGAGTGCAAGACTTTAGAATTTGATACATGATATAAAATATGAAAGTAAGTATAGTGCCCTCAAAGTTATTATTTGCAGCATTTTGCTTTATATATATATATATATATATATATATATATATATATATATATATATATATATAATATATATATATATATATATATATATGTATATATTTTTATATATATATATATATATATATATATATATATATATTATATATATATATATATATATAACAAAAAAAAAAAATATATATATATATATATATATATATATATATATATATATATAAATGCTTTAAAACGAGCCGGTTGGTTTTGTATTATGGAACCACCCTATGTTTTATAGGTTGGATTGAAATTTAGTGGTTGAGATTATGGATGAGCAAATACTGACCGATACCGAAAATCGACCGAGTACCGATTAAAAATATCTCGAAAAATCAAACCAAAATTATATACTGATACCGAATTGCCGAACCGACTAAAATATGGTATAGTGGTAGTGGTAACGGTTTGAGTGTAATATCATACTGAAAATATAGAACCGATCATATATATATATATATATATGTTCGTGATTAATTTTATATTACTTATTTTTATTTTTATCTTTGTTTTAATCAATTTCTTAGAATTTAGAATTTAGTGGACTTAAAGTTATGTTAAGAACGCTAAGAATTTAGTTTTTGATCTTTTGAGCTTATATTTTTTTTTTTTTGTTCTCATAGAATTTTGAAGTAAATTTTGCTTACTTAAACTTATACTAAGAATAAATTTAGTGACCGCATTTGATATTTTAAGCTCATTTTTAGGTGTTTGTGACTTGTTACATATTGTTCTAATAATTTTGATTAATTGTTTGGTTGGTATAGGCTTGGCTTAAAATTTAATACTTCCAAAAAAGTAAAAAAAAAATTATAGGCTAAGAGATTCTACAATATTAAGTGTACTGATTGATCAAATATTAATTGATAAAATTTCGATACCGAACCAAAATCGACCGAATATCGATTTAACTGAAACCGAAAAAACCGATTCTAAATGATACGATATTGGTAGTGATTTTTTAAATATTGATTTAAAAAAATACCGAAAAGTTTGACCAAATACCAACCGATTATACCAACGCTCACCCCTAGTGGAGATTAAAAAGTGAAGACTCCACCACCATTTTAAGTCATCCAATCCCAATCATTCAATTTCAATCTAACGTGTATAACATAGGTTGGTTTCATGATAGAAAACCAGCCGGCTGGTTTTATAGCACTTAAAGTACTGAAAGAAATCATAAAGAAAGAAATCACATGATACACACAGACACACCTGTAAAGACACACCTGTAAGAAATCAAGCAATTAAAGTATTGAATTTGAATTTGGTGTAACACACACACAGACACACTTGTAAACATGAATCACATGATACATTTGCAAATATGGTAATATATATATATATATATATATATATATATATATATATATATATATATATATATATATATATGGAAGCGGATCAAAAGTCCCCTTAGAAAGCCCCCCAAAAACCCCCCTCACTCTAATCCGTAATTTAATATTAATATTAATGTTAATATTAATGTTAATGTTAATATTAATGTTAATATTAACATTAAATACTAAAATTAACATTAAACTTAACATTAAAATTAATATTAACATTAAAATTAACATTAACATTAATATTAACATTAACATTAATATAAAAAAATTAAAAAAATTAATATTAACATTAACATTAATATTAACATTAATATTAACATTAACATTAATATTAACATTAATATTAACATTAATATTAACATTAATATTACTAATTAGAGTGAAGGGGGTTTTTGGGGGGCTTTCTAAGGGGGGCTTTTGATCCGCTCCCTATATATATATATATATATATATATATATATATATATATATATATATATATATATATATATATATATATATATGTGTGTGTGTGTGTGTGTGTGTGTGTGTGTGTGTGTGTGTGTGTGTGTGTGTGTGAAGTCCTTAGTCCTTCAAAGTCCTAGATATCTATACTCAACGATAAAATTGTAACTTGTGATATGTTGTTCAGTTACCTCCAAGAAACATATCAGAGAGAGAGAGAAAAAAGGATATGGCATAGAAGATTGACAACGACGAAATGGTAGAGGAGATTGAGAGCATCAGAATAGTAGATCGAAGAAAGGGAAGATAATTTTGACATTAATAGTACTTAGTTTGACTAACTTATCTATTATCGAACTCAAGTGATCGGAGAGAGGTATAAGACCCTGGATGGGTGGTATACGATTAGTGGATTGAGCCACGGGGGTGTATTATTTCTTCCATTTATAAAAAATGGTAGGAGAGCAGAAGTTGGGGCAATGGGCCCTAAAGAAATACAATACAGCATGCACAAAGTCCCGTACGAAAAGTCGGGCATCTAAAAACATTGACTTATCTATTGGTATTCTACTATATGACGTTTAGATGTCCTATACAATTTTTTATGCGAATTAAAATGATTCGAATTGAGTATGGTGGGTTTTTATTCTGAATGAAACTTAAATACATGAAATAGCATAACAAATGGCATCCTCCAAAATTTTGGACCGTAGCATGTTATGGACCTCATATCAAGTACGGACCTGACTTAAACCCGTGTGCATAAAAACCCAAAAAATGATCATGTTAATTTTAATGCTAATTTTAATGTTAATGCTAATTTTAAAGTTAATGTTAATTTTAAAGTAATGTTAATATTAATTTTAATTTTAATGTTAATGTTAAAATTAGTGTTAATGTTAATTAATGTTGATGTTAATATTAATATTAATATTCATGTTAATTTGATATTAATATTAATACCACTTTTAATGTTAATATTAATGCTAATTTTAATTTAATGTTAATATTAATTTTAATGATGTTAAAGTAATATTAATGTTAATGTTAATTTTAATACTATGATCATGTTAATTTGATATTAATATTAATTTTAATATTTATTTTGCCATGCCAACTGTCATGTCATCATCTATGTCATATGCCACATAATGTAAGATGGTGTCACGACCCGATCCCAAATAATTGGGTCGAACCGGATCATGCCCAGCCTGCACCGTTGTTGAGACGGCGGCAGTAAGCTGTTCCATTAGCAGGTAACCGTACAATAACATCTATATTTGTCACAACTCAAATTCGGGAAAATGAATCTTTATTAAACTTTGAAATAAATACAACTGGAATTTAAATGTACTGAAATAAATATCTGAATTCAAATAACAGAGTTTTAAATAAACAACAAAGCTGGAAAAAGGAAAAGCTATCTAATCAGCCGGCTCATCGACCTCAGTCCCAATGTCCTCCAATAGGGACTCTGGCAGCACTACAGGGTACAGAACGGGGTCGTAGTAACTGCTGTATAACAGCTCAGCATCCTCAATGTCCTCTAAAAATGTATCTCCAGTCAGGAGGGAGCAAAGTACAATTCATGCTAATTTAAACAGTTAAAATAAATAATAGGATCATGCACTTTTAAACAGTTTAGAAATGAACAGTTTTCTAGCAGTAAAATAGTGTGATTTGAATAGGCAATGAATATGACCGGCTTGGGATGTACAGTTGTATCCTATTGATACGATTCGGCTTATCCCCGTGTGTATGAGGGGTAAGCTAATACTGGCCTAAGTTACAGTTGGACGTAGTCATAAACATTACTCTATTCCCCCAGTCCCCAATCAGTTACAGTAGTTGCAATCAGTACTCTCGTGGAGAGTTTCGTGTTTGCATCGTGGTTTAAACTTGCAATAAAACGATTATTAAAATAACTGTAAACTAACACAAACTATACTTGCCTCAAAATAGACTGGACTGGAGAGGATGAAGACTTCGAGATAGGAATTTAGGATCGTCCTCGAATTCCTACATTCGAGAAATTGACTCAGAAACCAGAGTTACCAATCTAGCTACGCTAGTTGAAATCTCTAATTGTGTCCTAATCCATTTTAATTCTTTATTAATAAAACACGAACAAAAATACAATTATTTGTGCGTTGAATTAATAACGAGGGAAGGATCGTTTAAACTTTGTATTTTGGAAAACTCGTCGATACCAATTTAATTTGATTAAAACTTTGTATTTTCATAATTATAAATATAAAACTAAATTTCATATTTTAGTGAGAAATACATGATCGTTAGTTAATATTAAAACTTGTAGATTTTAGGTGAGAAAATCTTTATTAATTTTTATATGAAAATAACTTTTATTAAATTTATTCGTATGCTACAAAAACTCGCAAAATCAGCAAATAACCAAAAATCATACGCTACCAAATTACAGTTACAGAACCAACAACCAGCTGGACTTATGTCCATTACAATTTATATACATAAATTGAAATAAGACAGAAACGGTCGTTAGTTCTAAACTTTCTATAATTAGTTATAATTAAATAAATAAAATAAATTAACTAGTGACTAGTCTCAGATATGGTCCAATCGTCAACTACGCTAATGCCTCAACGTCCGGGCGAGGCCGGTTTCGTTTGCACTTAGCCGGGGCCCATTGACCGATACGGTCGTCACCCAAATCCAAATATTTAATATAATTCCGAAATCCATTTTGAAATCATTTTTAAAATATAATTAAATTTACGACAAAATTCGGCAGCATCTCCTCTGTTTTTGGTCAACCCAAAAACTGGGAAATATGCCGATAATCTTTCCTACAAATCCCAAACCAGGGAATCCCAATATATATATATAAAGATAACCACAAACATTCCACAGATTATTTCGGAACGACCCGAACCAAGTTCGGAAATCCGAATCCAACCAAAACATTCACAGCACGCTACCGAAAAAATCCGAAAACCCAAAATATATCGAAATCTATTTTCTGAAAAGTTCCGAAAAATCCAAACAACCAACAGAACCTTCCCAAAGGTTCCGAAACTACGACGTCGCTAAAAACCGAATTCCCGGGAGGGAATCGGGGACCAATCTCATCATAGACTGAATGAAAATGGAACGGGACATGGGTTATACCTTGGGTTGCTCGGCTAGAGCTCTCAGATGCAAGATAATAGAAAAAAAATGACGAGAACAGCAAGTCGAGAACCCGCGGACAGCGCTGGGGTGCTGGCCGACAACAGCAGAAGTGCGCTGGATCGGGGTCCGGGTGCGACGAGGCGCTGGGACAGCGCGTCGGCGGGAAGCCGAAGGGGGTCGGCGTCCACTGCGAAGGGGTCGGCTAGGGGAGCCGGGGTGCGCCGGTGGGAGCTGCTCGCAGGCGGAGGGGATGCCGACGAAGGGTTCGGCAAGGGGGTCGGCGGGGCGCCGGGCTGAGGAGGCCGGCGGGCGCGCTGGGGGCCGGTGAAGAACGCCGAGCGGCGTCGGGCGCGGGCGCCGCTGGGGGCTCTGGGACGCGCGGCTGGGGAGGCCGCATGGTTAGGGCGCGCCGGCGGGATGGATCGGATCGGGGAGGAGGCTCTGGGAGAGGGGAAAGTAGGTGAGGGAGAATGGGGTAGTGAATAGTGGTGGGGCTTTTCTCTTTGGAGAGGGAATGGTCCTGGAGAGATGTGAGCGGGAGAGAGAGAGAGGTTGGTGAGGATGGGGGTGTGTGGGGAAAAGAAATGTTATAAGAGGGAGTGGAGTTGCTGGTGCTTGGACGTGAGGGGTTCATGGGGAGAAAGAATAGGGGAAAAGAATAGAACGTAGGGTTAGGGGAGAGGGGATCTGGTCCAAACTTGGACCAGCTCCAAAAGCTAATTTTTTTTTATAAACAAATCAGAATTCCAAGAGTAAGATTTGGACTGGGTCTGGGTTCGGACTCGGGTCTGGGTTCGCATCCAAAAATCTATGTTAATAATTTTTGAAATAAATTTTAACTCTCAAAAATAATACTAATAATAATAGCAATAAATATAATAATACTAATATTAATTAACAAAAATTTGGGTTTCACAATCTTCCCTCCTTAGAAAATTTCGTCCTCGAAATTTAAAGGCAAGGTTAGGGGAATCAAACAGGTACAAGTACCACGCCCTTAACTCAGGTCCAACAATAAGAATTTCCAAGGCAGTCGTGGATGAGACGGTTTAGGGACAAGTTTCATTTATGATATCATCCATGTAGAAAAATATAAAAGCGAACCAAAGTACACGAGGTTGATCAGACCATCATGCACCGGTCCTGATTAGACAATATATTAGTGGGTGCACCCAATTAAATACTGTCATGATCAAGCTTGATAAAGAGATAACTTGCAAAACTAGGCTGACTTAGCAGCATCAGTCAAGTTTAGAACGAAAAGATAAGAAATAGGAGTTTATGTGATGGCTCAAATTCTGATCTTCTTCTCACCTCTGACTACGCTTGCAATTGGTTTCTCTGGCACTGAAAGGTTGAGTCCAATCTTCAGCTCTGAATTATCCAAAATGTGACTCGGATCCGAATTTTAGCGTCTGAGCTGTGATACGTAGAAGACGTTGTGCACTCTCTCAAGATTAGCTGGTAGAGCTAACCGGTACGCTACTTCCAACTCGTCTTAAAACTTCAAATGGCCTGATGTACCTGGCCTCAATTTTCCAGCTCCGTCAAAACTGATCGTTCCTCTGGTAGGAGAAAACTTCACAGTAACGCTATCTCCTTCTTCAAACTCCACTGGTCGATGACTACTATCGACCCTATGCTTCTGTCTGTCTTGGGCAATCCTGAGCTTACATTCACCTTCTCTACTGCGTCAGTTACCAACTCTGGATCCAGCAGTACTCTTTCTTCCACGTCGTCCCATGTAAGTGGTGTACGGCAACAACGTCCATAGAGAGTTTCAAATAGAATCATACCAAATGCTGGCTTGGTAGCTGTTGTCGTAAGCGAACTCTACCAAGTGTAAATGATCTTCCCAAGACCCTCCAAACTCCAATACGCAAAAAAAATCTCGGTATGTCTTCAGGCGTCTAGATTATCTTTTTTGATTGCCCGTCAGTCTGAGGGTGGTAGGCGGTGCTGAACTTCAGTTGGGTTCCCAAGCTGTCATGCAAACTCTTCCAAAAGTGAGAGATAAATCTAGTATCTCTGTCAGATACAATACTTACCGAAACTCCATTAATCCGGTAGATGTGTCGCATGTACAGTGCTGCCAACTTCTCGGTGGATAGACCAACCTTGAAGGGGATAAAGTGAGCTGACTTCGTTAGTCGGTCCACGATAACCCAAATGGCATCCTTCCCTCCTTCGGATCGAGGCAGTCCCGATATAAAATCCATCGTTATGTGCTCCCATTTCCACTCCGGAATGTCAAGCGGCTGCAATAATTCTGCTGGTCTCTGTCTGCTAGCTTTAACTTGCTGACAAATTAAACATCTAGCAGCATACCTGGATACATCCTTCTTCATTCCGTACCACCATACTATTGTACACATATCCCGGTACATTCTGTTGGCTCCAGGATGTATGGAATACTGCGACTGGTGCGCTTCTTGCATCAGCTCGTTCCTCAGTTCGCCAGTTGGTACACAAAGCCTCGTACCATTCTTCAGTGCTCTGTCGCTGGCGATTGAGAATCCTTCAAGTGTCCCTGCCAGCACTTGGTCTCTGAGTTTGTAAAGCGTCTCGTCTTGGAATTGTGCCTCCTTGACTCTGTCCATCAGACTCGATCGCACTTGCAACTTCATCAACAATGGATCAGCATCCAACTCTTTCTTTCCAGGCAGTATAATCTCCAGTCCAAGCTTCTCGATGTCCTTTAGCAGGTGCCGCTCCATGGTCAAAACATCGCCATAGGGTATCGACTAAGTGCATTTACGACCACATTAGCCTTACCCGGGTGGTACTATAGATCGATGCCAAAATCCTTCATCAGCTCCAGCCATCTTCTTTGCCTCATGTTCAGCTCCTTCTGAGTAAAAAACATACTTCAGACTTTTGTGGTCTGTATATATTTCCACTCTCTTTTCATATAGATAATGCTTCCATAACTTCAATGCAAATATCACCGCTGCAAGCTCCAAATCATGTGTGGGATAGTTCTTCTCATGAGTCCGTAATTGCCTAGATGCATAAGCAATCACTTTTCTATGTTGTTGAAGAACGCAACCCAGTCCTTTACCTGAGGCATCACTGTAGATTGAGAAACCACCAGTTCCCGCGGGTAGCGCAAGGATTGGTGCAGTGGTAAGTCTCTTCTTCAGCTCCTCAAATGATGCCTGGCAATCTTCCGTCTAGATGAACTTTTCATTCTTCCAAGTGAGCTTCGTCATCGGCTCAGCAATTCTGGCAAAATCCTTCACGAACTTCCGGTAGTAGCCAGCCAAGCCCAAGAAGCTCCTGATTTCAGCAATTGAGCTCGGGATAGACCACTTCTCAACATCGGCTATCTACTTCGGATCCACCGAAATTCCTTCTCCTGTGACAACATGGCCAAGAAAATCCACCTTGTCTAGAAAGAATTCACATTTGGAAAGCTTACCATACAGCTTCTCCTTCCTCAAAGTTTCCAGAACTTTCCTGAGGTGCTCTTCGTGCTCCTCTTCCATCTTTGAATAGATCAGAATGTCATTGAAGAAGACAATGACAAGTTGATCTAGATATTCATGGAAAACCTTGTTCATAAGGTTCATGAACACCGCAGGAGCATTCGTCAGTCCAAACGGCATGTCCAAGAATCCAAACTGCCCATACTTGGTGTTGAATGCCGTCTTGGGAATATCTTCCTTCCTGACCCTGATCTAAGATCAATCTTCGGAAACACCTTGGCTCTGCTCAATTGATCATATAGGTCATCGATCCGGGGCAAAGGGTACTTGTTCTTGATGGTGATATTGTTCAGCGCCCGGTAGTCGATGCACATCCGTACTGTTCCGTCCTTCTTGGGCACAAACAAGACAGGTGCTCCCCAGGGTGAAGCTCCATCTCGAATGAATCCCAGAGCCTTCAGTTCATTGATCTGGTCCTTCATCTCCTTGGCCTCCTTCGGGTTGACTCTGTAGCATCCCTTAGAAATAGGGAAGAGCCGGGGACTAGGTCAATAGTGAACTCTATGTCTAGATCTGGGATAATCCGGGAAAACTATCAGGGAAAACATCTACCATAAAGGTGTAACTAAAAATTTATTCAGGTGGAGAATTACAGCAAAACTCTTATGATTGATCTAAGGACATCCTGTTACAACTTCTTATAACAATAGATAATGCTATTCAGCAGTCCTAGGTACTAATCTTCATGGTTCTGGCTCTTGCATGAGCAGTCTCCAACTGCTTCATCTTCCTCTATGATCCTCGAGTCTGCATCATGCCCTCCTGCAATGGGGATAGGAGGCAAGATCTGCTTGATAGGAAGAGAGTCCCTAGGTTACGGCGTAGCAGGTGTTGCTGGGATAGGTGCTCTGGTATAAGGAGATAAGAGGCAGTTCTTTACCCGATGTTCAGCGGATCCACATGCCAAACATTGTCCCAATCTCTTGCGGCAACTAACGGCCTGATGACCAGGCCTCTTGCAGTAGTCACAAGCCAATAGCCTCTTACGACAAGACTGTCGGAAAGTAGAGTACTTGATGGGACCCAAATATCTTCTAGATTTAGGGGTATACCTCCTAGGGTGAGGTTCCGCACCAACTTGATTGGAGATAGCTAAGGCTACATCATTAACGTTCTTCATGACTTCTCTCATGATATCCATCTGTTCCTGCTGGGCTTCAGCTTGAGCCTTCTGGGACTCCAAGATTTCTTGAAGTAGGGCAACCATTTGGGAGGTGTTCGCTGGTACTGGTGGAGCATCAGGAATGGGTACTTCACCAAGGAAATGCAGCTCAGTTTGAGAAGAGGTAGGATCCGCCGGTGTAGTAAAAACTTCACTAGATACATTATGGGGACGGTCAATCAGCTGCGAGGGAATAAACCCTGGACTTGGTTGAGGAGATGGGGTATGATCCGGAGATGACACCTCATCGCCAGCAGGATTGGTCTTGTCAATGGCCATTCTCTGGAAGGTTTAGGATGCACACATAAGCAAGGTAGCCTACCAGTCTATAATCAAACAAAAATATTTATTTATATATAATTCGGACCTATGTTGTGACAAATCAATGTTCTAATGTTCTAATTGTTTCTAAGTATGTTTTCCTAAGTTGTTGTTTGACCTGCATGGGCCACCACTAAAAATATGTCACGACCCGATCCCAAATAATTGGGTCGAACCGGATCATGCCCAGCCTGCACCGTTGTTGAGACGGCGGCAGTAAGCTGTTCCATTAGCAGGTAACCGTACAACAACATCTATATTTGTCACAACTCAAATTCGGGAAAATGAATCTTTATTAAACTTTGAAATAAATACAACTGGAATTTAAATGTACTGAAATAAATATCTGAATTCAAATAACAGAGTTTTAAATAAACAACAAAGCTGGAAAAAGGAAAAGCTATCTAATCAGCCGGCTCATCGACCTCAGTCCCAATGTCCTCCAATGGGGACTCTGGCAGCACTACAGGGTAGAGAATGGGGTCGTAGTAACTGCTGTATAACAGCTCAGCATCCTCAATGTCCCCTAAAAATGTATCTCCAGTCAGGAGGGAGCAAAGTACAATTCATGCTAATTTAAACAGTTAAAATAAATAATAGGATCATGCACTTTTAAACAGTTTAGAAATGAACAGTTTTCTAGCAGTAAAATAGTGTGATTTGAATAGGCAATGAATATGACCGGCTTGGGATGTACAGTTGTATCCTATTGATACGATTCGGCTTATCCCCGTGTGTATGAGGGGTAAGCTAATACTGGCCTAAGTTACAGTTGGATGTGGTCATAAACATTACTCTATTCCCCCAGTCCCCAATCAGTTACAGTAGTTGCTGTCAGTACTCTCATGGAGAGTTTCGTGTTTGCATCGTGGTTTAAACTTGCAATAAAACGATTATTAAAATAACTGTAAACTAACACAAACTATACTTGCCTCAAAATAGACTGGACTGGAGAGGATGAAGACTTCGATATGGGAATTTAGGATCGTCCTCGAATTCCTACATTCGAGAAATTGACTCAGAAACCAGGGTTACCAATCTAGCTACGCTAGTTGAAATCTCTAATTGTGTCCTAATCCATTTTAATTCTTTATTAATAAAACACGAACAAAAATACGATTATTTGTGCGTTGAATTAATAACGAGGGAAGGATCGTTTTAAACTTTGTATTTTGGAAAACTCGTCGATACCAATTTAATTTGATTAAAACTTTGTATTTTCATAATTATAAATATAAAACTAAATTTCTTATTTTAGTGAGAAATACATGATCGTTAGTTAATATTAAAACTTGTAGATTTTAGGTGAGAAAATCTTTATTAATTTTTATATGAAAATAACTTTTATTAAATTTATTCGTATGCTATAAAAACTCACAAAATCAGCAAATAACCCAAAATCATACGCTACCAAATTACAGTTACAGAACCAACAACCAGCTGGACTTATGTCCATTACAATTTATTTACATAAATTGAAATAAGACAGAAACGGTCGTTAGTTCTAAACTTTCTATAATTAGTTATAATTAAATAAATAAAATAAATTAACTAGTGACTAGTCTCAGATATGGTCCAATCGCCAACTAGGCTAATGCCTCAACGTCCGGGCGAGGCCGGTTTCGTTCGCACTTAGCCGGGGCCCATTGACCGATACGGTCGTCGTCCAAAATCCAAATATTTAATATAATTCCGAAATCCATTTTGAAATCATTTTTAAAATATAATTAAATTTACGGAAAAATTCGGCAGCATCTCCTCTGTTTTTGGTCAACCCAAAAACTGGAAAATATGCCGATAATCTTTCCTGCAAATCCCAAACCAGGGAATCCCAATATATATATATATATATAAAGATAACCACAAACATTCCACAGATTATTTCGGAACGACCCGAACCAAGTTCGGAAATCCGAATCCAACCAAAACATTCACAGCACGCTACCGAAAAAATCCGAAAACCCAAAATATATCGAAATCTATTTTCCGAAAAGTTCCGAAAAATCCAAACAACCAACAGAACCTTCCCAAAGGTTCCGAAACTACGACGTCGCTAAAAACCGAATTCCCGGGAGGGAATCGGGGACCAATCTCATCATAGACTGAATGAAAATGGAACGGGACATGGGTTATACCTTGGGTTGCTCGGCTAGAGCTCTCAGATGCAAGATAATAGAAAAGAAATGACGAGAACAGCAAGTCGGGAACCCGCGGACATCGCTAGAGTGCTGGCCGGCAACAGCAGAAGTGCGCTGGATCGGGGTCCAGGTGCGACGAGGCACTGGGACAGCGCGTCGGCGGGAAGCCGAAGGGGGTCGGCGTCCACTGCGAAGGGGTCGGCTAGGGGAGCCGGGGGTGCGCCGGTGGGAGCTGCTCGCGGGCGGAGGGGATGCCGGCGAAGGGTTCGGCAAGGGGGTCGGCGGGGCGCCGGGCTGAGGAGGCCGGCGGGCGCGCTGGGGGCCGGTGAAGAACGACGAGCGGCGTCGGGCGCGGGCGCCGCTGGGGGCTCGGGGACGCGCGGCTGGGGAGGCCGCGGGGTTAAGGCGCGTCGGCGGGCTGGATCGGGTCGGGGAGGAGGCTCTGGGAGTGGGGGAAGTAGGTGAGGGAGAATGGGGTAGTGAATAGTGGTGGGGCTTTTCTCTTTGGAGAGGGAATGGTCCTGGAGAGATGTGAGCGGGAGAGAGAGAGAGAGAGGTTGGTGAGGATGGGGGTGTGTGGGGAAAAGAAATGTTATAAGAAGGAGTGGAGTTGCTGGTGCTTGGACGTGAGGGGTTCGTGGGGAGAAAGAATAGGGGAAAAGAATAGAACGTGGGGTTAGGGGAGAGGGGATCTGGTCCAAACTTGGACCAGCTCCAAAAGCTAAATTTGTTTTTTATTTTTTTTTTATAAACAAATCAGAATTCCAAGAGTAAGATTTGGACTGGGTCTGGGTTCGGGCTCGGGCTCGGGTCTGGGTTCGCATCCAAAAATCCATGTTAATAATTTTCGAAATAAATTTTAACTCTAAAAAATAATACTAATAATAATAGCAATAAATATAATAATACTAATATTAATTAACAAAAATTTGGGTTTCACTGATGGTATCATCCAAATTTTTTGGGAGCTAAATAGTAATTTTGAACATCAAATCTTCCTGCAGATTTGAGCAGGTTTTTATTTTTATTTTTATCATATCTGGATTTTTCTTTTGTATCTCGAAAAAGAAAAGAAAAGCGTCCAGAAGTTCCCTTTTTACCCATTATTAGAACTAATGTTGTGCTAGGGCCTGGGCTTGTGGGCCTCTATATATATATTATATATATATATATATATATATATATATATATATATATATATATATATATATATCACAGGTTACTTTCTCAACAATAGGCTCATACTGTACTGGCTACATAACATAAGGAGCCCATATTTGGAGGGAGGACTCCCAACAGGGCCACTGGCTACAGTATCCTGTAAAGTTTATTTTTTATTCCAAACATATGGAATAGTCTTTGGGCTTCTTGTTCAGTTGTTTGGTTCGTGAAAAAAGAAAAATAAAATAAAATTCTTTATTCTTTTCATTCCTATGAAAAATTACAATTCATATTACTTTTCTTCCTTGGTGTTTGTAAAGATCCAAGGGACGTTTGGTATACGAAATACTATATAGCTGATAATTCTATACTCCCGGCAATCAAATTATAAGTAATTAAATTTTCTGAAAAATTACATTCCCATATTTAATGACTATATAAATATTCTCAAAAAAAAGATAGAAAACGAAAAAAAACCCAAAATCGAAATAACGTCAAAAAGAAAAAAAAAAAACGACAAAAAACGAACGAAAGAAAAACGAAAAAAAATGAAAAATGAAAAAAATCAAATAAAACGACAAAAAGGACAAAAAAACAACGACAAAAAAGCGACAAAAATGACAAAAGCGAAAAAAGCAAAAAAACAAAAAAAACAAAAAAAACAAAAAAAAAAGATAAAGAGGGCAAAACTTAAAAATGACCAAAATGACGAAGAAAAAAAAACTAAAAACGACAAAAACAACAAAAGCGAGAAAAAAAGAAAAAATAATAAATTACTTAAAATGACAAAAAGAAAAAAAATTTCAAAAAACTATTTAAAAACGACGAAATGGACAAAAACCGACAAAAAAGCGACAAAAAGATTAAAAAAAATGACCAAAAAGGGCAAAAAAGATAACAAAAGACAAAAAGACGACAAAAAGTCCAAAAAATGGCAAAAAATACTAAAAAATGATAAAAGGACAAAAAAACGACAAAAAACCATAAAAACGATAAAAAATGACCAAAAAGCGACAAAAAGACAAAAAGCCCCAAAATGATAAAAACTACTAAAAATGACAGAGGAAGACAAAAGCGATAAAAATGACAAAAAAAGAACAAAAATAACAAAAAAGCGGCAAAAACGATAAAAGCGACAAAAGATGATTTTGCAAAAAAGAGAGACAAAAGACGACAAAAAAGTCTCAAAATGACAAAAAATATAAAAAAATGACAAAAAAATGGCAAAAAATGACAAAAAATAACAAAAACGACAAAAAAGATAAAAACGGCAAAATATACCAAAAAACGACAAGAAACAATAAAAACGAAAAAAGATAAAAACGAAAAAAAATGATAAAAACGAAAAAATGTTCAAAAATGATCAAGAATGAAGAAGAAAATGTAAACAATTTTTTTTGTCCGGACAAAATAAACTATACCCACTTCTTAAGGGATAAGATTCCCATATTTTATGGATAAACTATTTATCCGAATATTTTTAATTTTCGAAAATAAATTTTTTATAGCCAAACACACGTGGTAATAGATTTCCACTCTTAATTTTTCTAGGAATAATAAAAAAAATCGCATACCAAACGGCCCCAAAAGGTAAATCCATGATTGAGTGTGGAAACCATTTTTCTCCCACTTTTTAAAGTTAAAATTTTTTTTCTGCTCCTTTTTGTTTGTATCCAGGCACAAAAAAGAAATTACTTTTCTTTGTCTTTTATTTCTTCTAACTAAATAGGCATATAGGATACGGACTTTAATTTTTTTTTTGAACCCGACCCGTTTACTGACCGTAGACCCCTCTTGAACCCTATTTGTCGCCTATCCACAGAACCCGGCGGCGGTTCAGCTTCTTTCCGGCGCCTCCCTCCCTTTGGTAATTCTCCCCCGTCTCTTTCTCCTCTCTCCCAATTCTTAAGAAACCCTAATTTTTTTCTTCAGATTGGGCCTAAAATTATAGTGTCCTTCCATTAGAGAAACATCTACTTCCTCCTCCCTCCATCCGTCAGGTATCGATCCCTAAAATTATAGGTTTTCGAGGAGTGGAATTAAATCTAGAGTTAGGGTTTCGATTGTGATGCTTGATCTTCTTTCTTCTCAGTGGGGATGCGGTGAAGAAGTGCTGGATTTACTATTATACTATTGGGCATCGACAACGCAAGGTAAATTCCCTCCTTTTAGACATGTACTAGACACAGACACTCCAAATTACACCATGACGCGCCAAAATATGTGTCTGATCCGTGTCTCCATGTTCGGTGTCCGAATCGTTTCATATTCGTGTCTGTGCGAAATAAACGACGACTCGTATTTTTTGGATACCGATGATAGTTCTATTCTTTTTCATTCTTTTTTGGTTTAATTTTTCTTTTATTATCAATCAGTTAAATATTCTCCATTTCGACATTAGTCCTTCCAAATCATAGACTATTGGAGTCACAAGTCCCTTCCTTTCTCTGTAAACTAAAAAATGCTCTCTATATGCACAAGAAAATGTAAAAAAGCCCAACCGAGCTTATGTAGAACAAAGTTAATGCACTACTTGGGACTAATGAATAAACAAATATGGTGAATAATAACTGAGATTCTAATGGAAAGGTGCATTTTGAACAATTCCTTAGTTACGTAAATCTCCTTCATGGAAATATTTGATCTTTTTAAGCAAATATGATTGCTTGTGTTGGGACAAAGTCTACCTTAGAGGGGATGGAAGATGTAACTAAGGTAAGCCTCTAGCAAGAAAGGTTTTGGATATGTTATGGTCAAAGTGACGACTGAATTTGATAGATGTTGGGGAAGAATTTTTCAGTTGGGTTTTGTGATTTTACGGAGATGAATGTGATTCTGATTCGGTTTGAAACACTGATTACGATGGCGATTCTATTCTATTATTGTGGCTTTTTTTACCCATAAATAATGACATTCGTAACTAAAAAAGTGTTGCATCAAAAAATTAGTAATACCCTGGTTTTGGATTATATGTTAGTATAAGTATTGATAATGATTTAATATTCAATGACTATAAATTTCTTTTTTAAATTGACTTTACGTATGCTAACTTCTTTAATAATTTTTTTACTTCAGATTTGACTTTACCTATGGTAATTTATTTATTTCCTTTACCCAAAAAGGTTGACTTAAATTGTACCCATAAACGTTTCTTGGGAACGATAGAACTACTTTTCAATACCAAGACCCTTTCTTCTAAGTCTAGAAGCAAGACCCTTTCTTCTAAGTCTAGAACTCTAAATCCTAGCCTAAGAAGTGCATCTATGACTGCCTCGATTGTAAGAGAAAAGAAGAGCTTGGGTATAGTTAGAACAAAGAAAAAGGCCATGAAATGTTAGTTTTTGATGTAAAATTTCACAAAACGGTAATTTTTTCCCCAATTTTCTGTCATATTTTTTGTTTTCCACACAAAAGAAAAAAATCACTATGGTTCGCCATTTTTGCCATTTCAGTTCGCAACTCGAACCCATTCTGGTACGCACGAACCCGATTTGTGATTTGCAGGGGGTAGGGCGAATCATGTAACCCTTGTCTCTAATGCCATTAAAATGGCATTGTGTTGGCACAACACTAGGTCTAGCCAAAATACTCATATCAAATGAAATGTCCGGTCTAGTGCAGTGAGCTACGTATAATAACGTACTTGTACTTAGATATGGAACTTCAGGCTCCAATACCTCATCATCGTATTCCTTAGGACAAATGAGTCTCGTTAGATCATGAGTATACTCGAATACTTCGTATTGTCCATATTCAAGCGAAGTAACACCCTTTTGGGTGTAATTCGATTGGTGGACCAATAAAGCATCGATACAATGCTAAACTTGCAAATCTAGACAAAATCGAGTTTTTTCAAGATTTGTCCATCTCAAATTTTGACTTCAGGTTTAAAACAGTTTTCTCAAGCTCTTTTAGAGTCCCGATGAGATTATGTCATCGACATAGATTGTTATAATCTCAAATACAGAGTGATTTCTTGATATACACACAGTTACATATCTTATTATTCACATAACCATAGTGATAAAATATTCACTTAAACGATTATACAACATCCGTCTGGATTGCTTTAATCCGTAAAGTGAAAGCCTTAACCTAATTCAGAGCGTGTTCCGTGATCTAAAAATATTTGAATCAGTTAGATGAAGTCTTTTAGGGACCGTTCATATAGATTTTGGTATCTAAGTCTCTATATAGATACGTGGTAACCACATCCATAAGCTGCATGTTCAATTTTTCGAAAATTACCAAACTGACAAGGTAGAGAAACAGTATAACATCCATTATAGAGAGAACGTCTCTTTGTAATCAATTCCAGGACGTTGAGAGAAATCTTGTGCTACAAGATGTGCTTTATATCACACAATTTCATTCTTCTCATTACATTTTCTTGTGAAGACCCACTTGTATCCGAAGGATTTTACACGGGTGATATTGGAACCTATGTTGCTCGGACTCGGGTACGGGTGTCCGACACGGGTGTGTATCTAGAAGTCCGACTCTTAAGTTATCAAAATTTAGGATACGGGGACACGGCTGAAAAGGATCCGAAATTTAGACACGGGTGCGGGGATACGTCGATACAAATATATAAAAATATATAATATTTTCATGTAAAATCTTTTACATTAAAGATTGACAAATTATAACAGTAAGATTGCTAAATAGAAATAAAATTAACAATAATTCATTTCATTTAAGTTGAAAGATGCACAAAATTCAAAATAGAGACCATCAAAATGACATCTACAACTCAAAATGTCCAACAAATTACAAAATGAGCACCAATAATCAAACTAACTAGTTGCTAGTTAATAGTCATAAGCAAGATAATGTTTCGATAAACTTGAAAAGTCCATTAGATTGGCTCTCTTTGCTATATCATTCTAGGCACCATGAAAAGTAACTAACTCCAATTCTGGATCATTGAGTGATAGTTCTCCCAACCCCACAGCAGCATTCTCCTCCAAGTCTACTTCATCGGCACCTAAAATTCAATTGACATATATCAATTACTCTTACTAATACCATAATTAATTAAATTACCAATAATGAAAAGAATAACTTTTACGTACCTAAGTCCCAATATTTCGTTTCTCCTTCTTTATACTCATTTTCCTTGCGTGACAACAGCCGTAGATTGTAATGCACAAACAGAAGATCATCAGCCCTACTTGTTGTTAATTTGCTCCTCTTGATACTTTGAATAAATGAGTAGGTACTCCAGTTTCTCTCACAACAACAAGAAGAGGCTGGTTGCATAAGTAGCTTAAAAGCTAATGTTTGCAAAAGAGGTGTAGAAGCACCATGATTTGCCCACCATGAAACCGGTTCTTCAAACATTCTTGCATCAATTACATGGGGCTGATTGAAATACTCAAAACCAGTAGAGAAAGCCCCATATTCAGCATAAGCTTTTCTCAAGTCACTTGGATTTTGAAACAATTGCTTAAAACACATACTTCTATTCAAAGACACTTCATTGTCCTTATGTGGAGCTATTCTTGGAACTCCATTATTCCCACTTTGAAGCCACGATTCACAATAGTATTTAGGAACTAAAGAATGTGCCATGCAATGCAATGGAGTATTACTTTTGTTCCATCTACTCTCCAACACTTGATGAATAGCATTAAAAATTCAGAACTACCACAAAACAAATCATTCTTCTCATGTTCAAAAATAACTCGTTTCACATTTTCTATCATTGTATTCCACATATCATATATCATGTGTAAGACAGGAGTATCCGTATCCGCTAATCGTAGCATGTCTACTATAGGCTTGGTAAATTTAAGAAAATAGTCCAACTTATCCCACCAACTGTCATTCACAATACATTGTTTCACCTCATGTGCTTTACCTTCATTATTTCCTTCCCGATAAATCCTCCAATTGTTGGAGTGGGTGGGGTTCCCACCTATGTGGAGAATACCCCGGAGAGCGACGAGCGCCATCCGTGTGTCGGAGAAGCTTGGGGAGTGCATAGATTTTATTTACACCAATCTGAATCCATAACCATTTTTTCTAGTGCATTACGAACTTCCTTTAACCTTTTAGTCATGATGATGCAAGATGCAAATCTAGTATCAGCCACCCTCAATAAACTAAGATTGGAATAATTATTGAAAATAGCCAATGCCATGCTGTGATTGACAACAAAATTACGAATATTCTGGACATCAGCAATTAAATCAGAAATCCACTTACACTCATTGTATTGGGGTGACCTTTCCGTGGGTTCACATATGCTTTTTAAGGCCAAATTCAGACTATGTACCACACATGGAGTCCAAAAGATGTGAGGATACCTGGATTCGATAATAGAACCGGCAGCCTTGTAGTTGCTTGCATTATTTGTGATGATTTGCACAACATTAGTTTCTCCAACCTCTTTGATTGCTTGCTCGAACAGACCGCTCACGTATTCTCCGTCCTTGATTATACCACTTGCATCAATTGATTTAAGAAACATTGCTCCCCCAGCAGATGCAGCCATTAGGTTAATTAGTGGCTTTCTTTGTCGGTCTGACCATCCATCAGAAACAATAGAAACCCCTTTTCTCCTCCATGAATCTCTAAAGGGCTGGAGTTTTCTGTTCACGTGCTCCCTCTCTTGTGCAAGCAAAGTGGTTCTGAGTCTGTTATACGTAGGTGGAGTGTATCCAGCCAAATTGTTGTTGTCTAAAGTCCTCGAGTATTCTTTGAAGAATGGAGATTTCGCGAAGTTGAATGGTAGAGCACTGGCATAGAACATCCTCGCAGCTTCTTTGTCGGCCTTGTCCCTTTGACCAATATTGAATGACTTCTCCAAATCCCCAATCTCTTTCCCCTTTTTTTTCTTGTGTTGTAGCAAGTCTGATCCTTCTGGTAAAGATATATATTCCGCCTTTTGCCTCTCTCGGAACTCTTCCTTCAATTTCTTCGTCTCGGCATGATCGTGTTCATGTTTGATTTGTTGAAGCATCTCCCTCGTTACAACTTTACAGCATTCTACTCCATGATTTGGAAGCTTCAAGAGGTGGGCTCTAACCTTTGAGTAAGAGCCTACAACCTTCTTACTACAATAGTTGCAGACCCAAGTTCGATTTCCTCCTCTTCCAGCCGCAACATTGAGAACAGTAACATGGTTCCACAAAGGCTTATCATCGAAATCGGAACGCACAACTGGTGGACGAACAACAACTTTTCCGGCTTCATTGTTTTCCATTGACAACAGAAGCTCTTGGGTGAAATAATTGATTTGAGGAATGAATCTTGTAGAACTGAAAAGATGGAGGATGAGTGAAAGATTCATGAGGATCAAGCTTTTAAAAGGAAAAAAGAAAAAAAAAAACTTGCAGAGAATGGGCTGGCAGAGGCGTTGAAGACGAAGGGCTGGAGTGACGAGTCCTGGGGAGTTGGGGTTTGAGTCTTGGGGAGTTGGAAGTAAGTCTAAATTTTATTTATGGTCTTTGGGGAGACCAAAAGGCATCAGCATCCTTTTGCTGACCTCTTGTTCAAATAAAAAATGTCTTAGTCTACTAAAGGCATCGACATGCTTTTGCTGGCCGGCCTCTTGATCAAATAAAAAATGTCTTAGTATATGTATATATATATATATATATATATATATATATATATATATATATATATATATATATATATATATATATTGTTGTTGTTCTTATTATTATTTTTTTGTAAAGTTTGTCATTCTATATAACTATGTTGGAGTAAATTTAAAAAGATTAAATATATTAATTATTTTTTATTGGTACATTTTGCAGGATAAACATAATGATGCCAAAAATCGTACGTTGCAAGGAATGAATATTGATTTGAGACATGACAAATATATTCATGAAGTAACCTCTGATCCGCATCAAATCCAACAATAGGATGAATCAATAATTGAATATTGGGTATTGAATTTGTCTGGTCTAGTAAATTTTTGTTACTGTATGTAACGTTTATTACTATATGTAACATCTTTTTATTATTGTGTGTAACATTTTGAATAAGTGTAATTATTGTATGTAACATTTTTTATTGTTGTACGTAACTTTTTTTTGTAAGTGTAATATCTTTTTATATAACATTTTTATAATTGTAATATTATTATATATTTTTTTGTATATAATATTTTTTATTATTATTTTTT
The DNA here is from genome assembly GCA_029216955.1 of Iris pallida. Classification (NCBI taxonomy): domain Eukaryota; kingdom Viridiplantae; phylum Streptophyta; class Magnoliopsida; order Asparagales; family Iridaceae; genus Iris; species Iris pallida. The sequence goes on from JANAVB010000397.1 coordinate 9,621,232, forward strand.
TATATATCTTTTATATAATATTTTTTTTTTGTATATAATATTTTTATAACTCCAATAGATTTTTTTTATTAGAATTCTTACTAGTAGATCACCCATGCGATGCACGGTTTGTATATCTGATACTGTTTTATTTTTAAAAATTAAATGAATGTTCTTGATATTTATATAACATTTGAAATTAAAACAAAAGTTAGAAACACTATATGAGAGTCCGTGCATCGCAAAGAAAAATAAAGCATATAAAAATGAGATTAAATTTTAACAACCCAATTATCATTAATACTAATTGTGTAAGTCACAAAATATATTAGACAGAAAAGTATTAATATGATTATGAACAAATTATAACAATATATACCTCAACGAAAATTAAAATAGACGATAAACTCTAATTTGATGATATAAAAGATAACATCAATCTGAATTACAAATTTTGAAAAACTTCCTTGTACACAACATTTATTGTTGAACTACAGTGATCTTTATCTTCATTGCATATTAAAATCTTCAATCCTTTCTTACTTGTTACCCTTGAAACAACAACATATAACTGTCCATGACTGAAAACGGGCTTCTTCAAGAAAAATCCAATTACGAGAAAGTGATTGACCTTGATTTTTGTTTATTGTCATTGCATAAGAAACAATCAATGGATATTGTCTTCTTTGAAATTTGAAAGGCAATCTTGGATCATCCGGTGTCAATGACATTATTGGAATCAAAACTTTATTACCAGCATTGTCTCCACAGAGAATCTTTGCTTCCAGAACACGATTGCCTGATTTTGTAATTAGCAATCTAGTACCATTACATAGCCCAGCTGAATGATCTATATTTCTTAATAACATTACCAGGGTACCAACTTTAATTTTAACTCATGATTCGGTACACCTGAACATTTAATACTATTCAAAAACTCTGGCGTGTGAACATCAGATAATAAGTCAACGTTGGCATCTGACTTAGATGGACTATCAGAACTTAAATATGTGATTGTGTTACCAGAATTCAATGTGATCATGTACTCATTTACAGACTCGACAACATTAAGAGTTGGTGCTAATATAGCTCTCTCCTTCAAGAAATCTGAATCGATGACGAAATTCGCAAAAGAAGGATATGTGCTCTCTACAATTGTTTGTAGTGGATCATTTCCACAACTTAGTAAAACGTCACTTGGAATATCGATATTTGCACACCCATTATTCTGCGCTTCAATTGTTCCATCTCCTATACTTGCAATCCATTCAGGAAAAATGATAAAACTCCAATAGATTTTTTTATTATATACAATAATCTATATTAGAATTCCTATAAGATTTCCTCCAGCAGCTCCCATTCTACAAGTTGTATACAATAAAAAAAATGTTACATACAACAATAAAAAATATTATATACAACAAAATACATATCATAATATTACAATTATAAAAATGTTACATAAAATGATATTACACTTAGGCTGTGTTTGATTGGACTTTTTTTTCATGGAAAATATTTTCATCACAAAATTTTCGCTAATTGTAGTGTTTGATAGCTTTATATTTTTCATGGAATTATTTTTCAAAAAACTATCATTTTTCATATTTTCATCTAAAATAGTGGAAAATAAAACTTGTCCAACCCATAGAAAAATATTATTTTCATGGAAAATAACTATTTTTCGTAGAAAATAATGGCAATCAAACACCCAAATTAAGTTTTCCATAATTTTTTTTTTAAACTCCATGGAATTTTTTTCTAGGAAAATAATTCCATGGAATCAATTTCTTTTCCACCTTGCAATCAAACACACCCTTATAAAAATATTACATACAATAATAAAAAATGTTACATATAATAATTAAAAAATATTACATACAATAATTGCACTTATACAAAATGGATGAATAGTTAGTTCATGAATATACTTATCATTCCTCGAATCAATATTCATTTCCTGCAATGTAGGATTTTTGGCATCATTATGTTTATCCTGCAAAATGTACCAGTAAAAGATTATTTTTTATTGTTTTTAAATTTACTCCAACTTAGTTATATAAAATGACAAACTTTACCGAATATAACATATGATAAGCTAGTGACAACTTAACCAATAATAATAACAATAGTTTATATATCAAACTTTTTTTTTTTTTTTTTTGAAAAATTGTAGCCTTTATTGAATATCCAATTTAATCAACAGGAATAGGAAAAGGGAATTGTGGGATGTCTACAACAAGCTGCTGGAGAATACACTCCGGGGGGGGGGGGGGGGGGGGGGGGGGGGGTGGAAGAAAGAAGTAGAAAGTTTGCAATGTAGAGCATATCTTGCAAGACTGTGCGCTACTTGATTTCTTGATCTTCGAACGGACATAAATTTGGTGCACATAGAAGCTGGGATATCCTTCTTGATAGACTGGACGAGGTCGAGCATTCTCCAAGGGATGAGGTTTGGCTCGCCTTGAACAATTCTTTGTGCCATGATGCTGTCACCTTCGATAATCACCTCTGTGTTAGGGAAGAGCAAAGACAATTGATAGCAATAATAATAACAATAGTTTATATATCAAACTTAACCAATAATAATAACAATAGTTTATATGTACATACACAAACTAGGTTAGTTAAGATAGAAGAATAAGAAGAGCTATCACAGACCACATATATATATACATTATATTATATATGCCTAAGCAAAGCAATAGTTAGCTTTGACAACTTGGCTACGGGAGTAGGTAATAGTTCACACGTTTTAAGCAGGTTGCTGTTTCGATTCTTCAAGAGCTCATTTAATTTTTTGTTTTGTTTCAATCAGTCTGGTATTTGTCGGCCCAATTCTAAAACCCTAACCCAAATAATATATACATTAGAGAGAGTGGCAGCCGCCACTCCTCTCTTCATCCTCCATCAACCCACCCACGAATGCTTTCCTCCTCCTCCAATCCATGACCTGCTGAGAAAGAGGTCGGAGAGAAAATAAATCTCCAATCTCCCTCCTCTCTCCTCCCCTCCCCTCCCCTCATCTGATCTCCAGTATACGAGATTGAAACGAGGTAAGTTCTACATAATTTGATCCTATTTTTAGGAGTGTTTTAGTCTCCATTATTGTGAAGTTTTTCTTGCTGCAAAATTTATTATTTTTTCTACTTTTTTTTCTGGATTAAACTGTTTCTTTCCGTCTGTACCGGATTTTCTACATAAACTGCCGTGTCCGCCTCGAAAACGGAGTATCCGGTGCGTATCCCGCACCCGCACCCGTGTCGCACCCAAATGACACGGGTGCTCCTACCAAAACGGCGAGTCCGAGCATCACAGATTGGAACGACATGCCTAAACACTTTTCTCTTCGCTAAGGAGTTTAACTCGACCCGGATTGCTTCTTTTCATTTTGAACAATCAGTTCTACGTTGACATTCAATGGTTCAATATCGTCTCACTTTATAATTTTAGTAGCTACTGTATATGCAAAGATATCATTGACTCATTCCTATTTCACAACTCGTCCAAGTTGGACATAGATTTTCTGATTCTCGAAAATGAAAATTTGAACACTTGTCTTTTCCAGGACACTTCCATAATTCAAATAAGCTCGTGACTTAGGAATGATTGGGATTTGGGATAGCGACATGATTCGGAGATGCCAAGCTCCTTCTTTTTCGAGGTAAGGAATCCTTTGAGCTGATGGTAGAAGATTGGCTCGTCGTTGGTGTACCGTATCTTACTTCGGGTGTGACACTGTACGTCAAGGACGGCGTTGCGCCGTTCTTGAGGGGCATCGTTCCCTTCAGAGAAATTTTTGTGTTTGCGCGGAACATCTTTGATGGCACATTTGCAACTGGGAAATATGATCTCGTCATTTTAACTAGATTAAAGAATGCGTATGGCATATTTGCACTACACTCTGAAGATATAGAATTCTTCACACTCATCGTATTATGTGGTATGGGGATCGAGATAAGACAAAGTGAGTACAGACTGCGTCTATTCGCTTATTCGTCGTACTTCCTTATCACATTATGTGGTATAGGGATCGAGATGCGACAAAGTAAGCACATACCACATATATTCACTTTGTTCTTCAGGAACATTAACGTTTTTTTATCTCATGTTAACGATGGGAAGGCTATCTTATTAAAGTGACTACCAACAAATTTTGCTGTAAAGAGATTGCATGTCATGGATTCTAAATAACGAATAATCGATGGTAAATCGTAAATCATAAACGAATAGATTCTCGTCTTTCTCTGAGGACCTATTTTGGTACGTTACAACGATGCAACATGTACACCCAGAAATGCGTAAGTACAAAACGTCATATTCATATCCAGTATCCAACTGTAACGACGAATAGGGTTGGGAGCCAAAGGACTGTAGGTGGACTAATATAGCTACATGTATAATTGCATAGCCCAACACAGAAACATAAAGTATGGTCTGCATCACCAAAGTCCTTGTGATCCATTGAAGGCACTTAATGGACGCTTATGTGAGGACATTCTGGGTGTAAACATGGGGAACCAAATGTTTAACTTTAATCTCCAACGGCATGTAATAATTAGGACTGGGCATACGGATCTAGGACCCGCGGTTCCAACCCAGCCCAATCGTTTATTATCCAAACAAGCTGGTTCCTAAAAATTTATATTTAAACGGGTCGGGACGGGTCGTATAAAATAAACGGGACGGGATGGGTTGTATTTCCAAAATGAACGGACCCCGCCCCGGCCCGTTTATTTTGATATATATTTTTTAGATTTTCAATTATAATTTTCCAACTTTTTAGTCATTTATGTCTTGACTCGTCACTTCTCTGGCACTGCTCCCATGTGCCGGCCCTAATGTTTTTTTTCAACCCTTCTCTCATTCACTCTCATTTCCCTCACGATCTTCACTTCTCTGGCACAGTTGTCGCTCGCCGCGACACCACGAGACCAAGAACGCCTAGCCGCCGACCTCCTCGTCCAACGCTCTTGCCTTCGCAGCACCGTTGCACACGCCAACGGCCCGACATCACGGCCAGGCCGCCGACCTCCTCGTCCTGACGCCCTAGCCTTCGCAGCGCACACCCTGAGGGCACGGCCTGACGCCTGTACCCACATCAAACACATGATTTTTTTACTTTTCTACAAATTTAATGTTAAACACAATAGGGATCTGCTCCTCCTAGTTTCTGTTGGTTAAAATGTTACACATTGATCAAACAAATGAACTTCTCTCTTTGATAAAATGTTTGTTAAAAATATTATATTAAAAGTTTTCTTTCCAATGAATCCAATCTGATTTATGAATGAAACATTCTAAGTATTTCACTTTCACATTCGTATACTCTCTCTTGTGTTTGATAAAATGTTTGAATGTTGTGTTTCATAATTATTAGTGAAGATCCCACATAGATTAAATTAAAATAAACTGAGACATATTGTAAGAAGTAAAAACTCAAAAAATTTAGTCTGCGCCAAATTATTGGATGGTAGCTTTGCCATTTTTGGCATCTCTTTAATCTATATTATTCTCTCTGTTTTGTATATTTCATGAGTGTAATCAATACAAGAATGACTTGGATGGCTGGGCTGGTTCAGTGATATATATATATATATATATATATATATATATATATATATATATATATATATCAAGGTTCACAGTATCGGAATCGGTATCGGGCTATTCCTATGAGTACTGGTATCGGCAATATCAATAGTATCGGCGGTATCGTATCGGAGTATCGGACTTTTTAGTATCGGAAAACAAATAATTATTAATAAATTATTACATTTAAAAACATATATTTTATACATTTAGGCATAATTTGAAGTATTTTCATTGTTATTTCTTAGTAGTTTTGAAATTAAATGAAATAGTAGTCACCCTTATCGATTGGTTTACATAAAATAGATTGATTTTCTTCTTTTACATGCTTTTACAACCTTATTACGCTTTATTTAAACCCTTGCTGATTTGCTTTTTCGTTTAATTTTCTTTGTCGAATTGACCGGAAAAGACCCCCAATGTCGGTATCGGTCAGTATCGGGTATCGGTTGGTATCGGATCGGGACATGCCAAACCGTATCGGATCGGTATCGGCCGATACTTTAAACCATGATATATATATATATATATATATATATATATATATATATATATATATATATGTCAACTGTAACGCTAATGTGGTTCTGTCATTGTGGTTAGAAGAGGTGAGTTAATATTGTGTGCTAAAGTAAGAGGTTCGAATCTCTCTGGGGTTTTGGGTTTGGGTCAGCAATTTTTTTTTTCGTTTCAAATTTTTTCTGTTCAATTTTTTTTTAAATTGGTTGGGCCCATGTCCAAGCCCTAACCCTAACATAATAAAAGTAAACGGAGGAGAGAGAAACTCAACGCCTCCATTTCTCTCCTCCCTGCGTCGACTGTTCTCTGGATGGCGGCGGCGGAGCTCTAATGAAGTGGTAAATTTGCTCTTCCCTTTTTTTTCTGGAATTTTTTTCTTTCTAAGAAGAGGTAATTTCTCTAAAACATTTTGATCCTATATATATGCTTTCTTGTGTTAATTATTGAGTTTTTTTTTACTGTAATTTCAATTATCTGTTCTTCCTTTTTGTTGGATGTGATGCAGACTTGACAGGATTCGATGAATTTTTTGTTTTTGTTGGAAATATCTTTTAAGGGGTTCGTATCGGACAATTTGTGGACGAGGCTGAGGTGGGATTGGATTCTCACAACGCATTTGTCATTTTAGTCACTAAGGAATGACATTGCACACTGGTGCAGAGTCTACATACAATAGAACTACACGGGTTTGAACCTTTCTACAACTGTATTCAAATTAAGTCCTCTGTGGATGATTAGTTATTTGAAATATTTTTGTCGCAGGTTACTATTGATAACCTGCAAATTGAATTTTCAGAGTAAAGATTCTTAGTTATTTGGATTATGAGTTTAGGTCCAGAAGCTAACTAATTTTATGGTTGCAGAGATGAGTTTTTTTATTGCCTATATTTAAGCAAACTGGGCATATACAAGTCTTTGGTTTTGTCTCTACATAAAATGTATTAGATTTCTTTGTAACTCTCCATTTTTTAGGATATTTATTTTCAATCTTTTTCTGGAGGCACTCCGAGGCAGTAGCATCTCCTTTTACAAATGTTTAAGAATAAAGGAACAAGGAAGAATAGTGACTGAGAAGTTCTTGTTTTTATATGATAAAATTTATAGTTTTTCTATATAATACTATATTTTCCATACTTTGTTTGTTTTCTAGTTCAGACAAAACTAGCGGTTACTACTGATGATAACTGCCATATTAGTTAACATGTATTTGTGGAGCCTAAGCCTTTGAGGAATTCCTATTTCAGCTTTTATCTTTATAAAATCAGGATATGTTGATCACCCTTCAAACATATGCATACCCTATGATTCTAGAAGTATATGTATTTAACATCAGTGTTCTAAATGGCGCCTGCCTAAGCCGCCTAGGCGGTAGGCGGTCCCTCTCCGCACCGTTTTTCGGTAGGCGGTGGAGTAGGCGGCCAACGGAGGTTGGCGGCATAGGCGGAGGTGAGGCGACGTAGGCGAACGCCTAGGCGGAGCAATACTTAACAAAATATTTTGGCCAAAAAGGTTTTTAAGCATTATGGGCCTATGGTTCACTTTTACAAAACTAAACTTTATAAATATTCATTTTACAACTTAGTTATGCATGGAACACCCTTAAAATATGCATATTATGCAAAAAAAAAAAACAGTGGTAAAATAGTAAAAAATGTTCAAAATGTATCAACCGCCTAGGCGGTAGGCGGACTCTCTCCGCCGCACACCTGCCTACCGCCGTTTAGAACCTTGTTTAACATACAAACTAAGCATGAATAAAGTTCCTGTCCAACCAAACGAAGTGGTTAAATAGATTTCAAGATTGCAATTAGAATTTAATGAGGAGACCAAACAACATTAATTTGACTTCTATTTTTACGAATTTTATGAATATTAGGAGCAACATAGAATTGCATTTAAATGCAACAAGATGGGCCTTACAACTTATATGCTAAGCCCTAGGATGTGAAATGATTGGTCAATTGATAACTTGAAATTGGAGTCGACATCTTTATTTTAACTTGCCTTCACTAGAGGATGGTCCTTGCCATGTATTGGATGATCCTCTTAACCTACATTCTTGCATAGATGTTCCATGCTTTCCTTTTTTTATTGTTCCTTTTTGTTTCTGAAGCACCCAAGTGTATAAATTGGAACACTGCTTGTCTGTGCCTTTTCATTTTCTTCCTTCTAATAGCTTATGAAATAATGTTTGGTCATATCCTTTTCTAATATGAGCTGCAATCAAGAATCTCATTTCTTTTTTGCATTTTCTTGATTAGCTTTGTTTTTTGGTGATCATTTGTACCTCCTGGTTGATGAGCTAACAGAGCCTACTATGATCACCTTTCATATTACTTTTAACCAGTAGAAATATGTTTATCTTCAAACTTCATACATAAAAAGATACATCAATTATGTCATGACTTGACATTGCTTTTGTACATTTTCTTGATTAGCTTTGTTTTTTGGTGAGCTGCAATCAAGAATCTCATTTCTTTTTTACATTTTCTTGATTAGCTTTGTTTTTTGGTGATCATTTGTACCTCCTGGTTGATGAGCTAACAGAGCCTATTATGATCACCTTTCATATTACTTTTAACCAGTAGAAATATGTTTATCTTCAAACTTCATACATAAAAAGATACATCAATTATGTCATGACTTGACATTGCGTACTTTTGCTTTATTCAATAATATATTTTTTCAATATATGACCAAGCCAACGGTTGCCTCTGCAGTTTCCATGGATAAGTCAACATAGTGAGATATTATAACCCCACAAACATGAGCTCCAACCTTGTATGTTGTTGATTGCAACGTGCTCAACATGTGGATAATGAGGAGATTTCACAAGCAAATTTTGAAGCCTTTGCCACTTCTCCAGAATAGGTTAATTTTCATCTAAGCAACTGTGTTGTACTTTGCAAACACTTTGCTATATATCTTTTATACATTACTCCTTGTTATATCTATCTTGTACATATGGGGCATCTCTATATTTGTTCTTCTTATTGCAGGGGCATTTTCTTTGGTGACCTACCCTTACATTCGAAAGCCAAGAAGGTTAAGCTAGTTGCTGAAACCAACTTGTCTTCCATCCCTCAATTTGGTTGGACTAATGGCATTCGGTTTATGTCGACTATCAGAGGAAGAAGTATGCGAAGCAAGGTGGAAAAGAGAATGCAGAGAGAAACTGGAAAAACTTTGAGGGAGGTTAGGCGTGCAAAGAAGTTAAGGAAGAAGTTAATGACCGAAGAAGAAAGGCTCATATACAACTTAAGACGAGTAAGTTGTTTGATATATAATATTCCTAGTTATAATCACTGGCATTTTCTGGCATAGGCAGTTTACCTTTATACACTTATCCCTTCAAGTGTTATCTTATGTATGCAGTATGATGATACATGAAATTGTGATGAAAAGTTAATATCTTGTTGTTTATAGATTATTATTGCAATATAGCACCTCATATGAAGTATTTATTAATTCAATCTATTGACACACTAGTTTATTTCTTCTTTACTGATGATTAAGTCAATATCAAATGAGTATATTCTTTTTAGTCCTGTAGCCAAGTATTATTCACTTCCTGCTTTGTTTGTAATCAATTAGTTTCTTTAGTCAAGTCTGTTCTCCTTTGTGTTCTTTTGTTGTCTAACATCTAAGTTTTTTTACATGATGATTAAGTTATGTACATATTAGATTTCTTTTAATAAATGATTCACAACAGTGTTTCCTTTACTGCATCAGCTTTTTGGCTCACAGACTACACGCTCAGTATTATTCTTAGTCTCTTTTTGACCATTAAATTGGTAATTGTTTTATTTTCCAGCTAATGCAGAATTATTATACTGAGCATCCATTAGATACCTTAGTCTTTGCACACAAAAAAGGTAAAATGTTGTCTCTGAGTTGTCAGAATTTTAATATTCGTGTAGTAAGAAAATTTACAAGGACATTACCAGGAGTATCTTTAATTTTAGATGGTAACTTGATATTTTTACCTTCATTATTATGCTTGATTTACTATAAAAAATTCATAGATACTACTATAAAAAAAGACTTTTATGGTTAATATGTAACTATTTGACCAAATGGAAATAGATTAGTTCCCAGTTTTGGTAGTTAGCTGCATTTAAGTGTAAATATCATCTTTGCATAATTATATAATCATTTGGGGGCAATACAACATCCTCGAGTGCTAAATTATTGGATCTTAATCTTTTCTTCTTATGCATTTCCTTGTGGTCACTTACCAGTTCATGGTGTTTTGATGTAATTATAACATCTAATGGTTGAATGTTATGATACAAATACCTATTATATATGTTGTTATTGATAATTGTATGGAGCTATTGGTGGCACACTCTTCTGTGAACTTGTTTCTTTAAATGTATAGGAAAACACTTTTGAAGTCTTAATTTTTTTTCCCCTGATGTATATAAACCATCTTAATTTCTTGTATGTTTAGAGTTTAATAGATTCAAGTTGGAACAATTGTGCTTTTACCTTGGGAGCTCTTATGTTGATATTTTACTAATCTTATGTCTTGGATGAATTTTTTTATATCTAGGCCAAGAAAAAAGTGGCCCTGCTTCTACAGAAACTGAAAAAGTATGAGTTACCTGAGCTTCCGGCACCACGACATGATCCTGAGCTACTAACACCTGAACAACTTCAGGCATACAAGAAGATTGGTTTCAGAAATAGAAACTATGTGCCTGTCGGAGTTCGTGGTGTCTTTGGGGGTGTTGTCCAAAATATGCATCTCCATTGGAAGTTTCATGAGACGGTGCAAGTTTGCTGCGACAACTTTCCCAAGGAAAAAATAAGGGAGATGGCAACCATGCTTGCAAGGTTAAGTGGTGGCATTGTGGTTAATATACATAATGTTAAAACAATCATAATGTTTCGTGGAAGGAACTATCGACAACCAAAAAATCTGATACCTATCAATACCCTTACTAAAAGGAAGGTACATGCAATTTCTTTCTATCTAGCAATTCTCTTTGTTATATAAAGATACAATCATTAGGTCTGATATGACAAATGCTTACAAGGAATATGCACAATCATTATAATCCTTTATAAACATGTTTGAAACCCTTTAGGGGATATATAATAGTCGTAAGCGTTTATAAATATTTCAGAAGTTTATCATAGTATAAGTTGTAGACATTCCTCTTTCCGTGTTTCTATCATAGTATAAGTTTGTATAACCTCTTGTTATAACATCTGAATTCTAAAATCATCTCTTGCTTTGCCTTTATTAGAGAGCCTACGCCACGTGATCAATTCACCTTTAATTTTCTCATATATTCTCATAAGGTTAATTCAGAATAATGTTAACCCTTGGAGGGTTTCACCCAATTGTTCTTGCAAGTTTTTTTACTGGATATATTGTTCATGTTCTAATAGACTTAGTATAAATAAATAGATTTGTTTTCTCATCTCCAAGTAACTGTATCTAATACCCATTCATAAATACATGAAACAGGCATTATTTAAAGCAAGATTTGAGCAAGCTCTTGATTCCCAGAAGCTGAACATTAAGAAAATAGAGCAGCAGCTCCGTCGAAAGGGCGTCAACCCTGAGGACCCTATTGCCATGGCCAGCATCCAAAGGGTTGCATCCACATTCTTCAGAGCCATTGATGAGAGACAAGGAACGCCATATGTCTTCCACAAGGACAGACAACAAGCTGTGGATGGTTCACAGGTGGAGGAAGATGACAAGCATCCAGCTACCGATCTTTCTCCTGAGGACAGTGACCAAGAGGACCTTGACCGCTTCATTGCAGAGATAGAGGATGCAGCTGATCAGGACTGGGCAGCAGAAGAAGCAGCAGAGAGAGAGGAGTCATCAAGGATCAGATATTGGGGCAGAGAAGGAGGGAAAGATGAAATGGACTTGGTGAGGGGAAGGAGTCCCAATTGGAGGAACGTTGATTCAGAAGACAACCGAATGAGCCATGGAAGCAAGCAAAGGACCATGGATATAAGAAAATGGAACAGTGGTGATGAAATTTCAGAGCAATCAGAAAATGAGGAATTGGAGGATTCAGATAATGACACGGATGGCCGTAGGAGCCATGGAAACAAGCAAAGGACTACGAATATAAGAAAATGGGACAGTGGTGATGAAAATTCTGGGCCATCAGAAAATGAGGAATTTGAGGATTCCGATGAAGACTCGCGTGAGATGATGGTAGTAAGTGCCAAATCAAAGAATCACGAAGCATATAAGGAAGATCGTGGTGGCAGGTCGAGGAAAATCAGTAGTTCATCAGATAGTGAAATGTTTGGTGGTGGTGGATCCGAGGAGGATGTATTGTGGAGATCAGATGGTGATGAGGGTGAAGTTGTAGATGGTGGTCGAAATAAGGGCAGAACAGGTGATGAATCCAAGAAGAAAAAGTTTGATGATAGTTGGGACAGTGACTAGGTAAAAGGACTTGGATCAAGACCATGGTTAAAGTATCTATTGTAGAACATTGTTGTCTTAAGTTCCTGATGTACAAACAGAAATTAGTACTGAATTCTGAGTCTCAGTTGGGTGAATTATTCTCTCTCTTAACCATTGTTTTACTCTTGGTTCTTCATGTACTGGAAGAAGTTGAAGAACAAGTTATAATATTTAATTTCATCCTTTTGGAGAACTTGGAAATGATTCTACCTTCTCTATGAACCTCTGAGATAGTAAAATTTTGTGTTTGTTTAACTTGAGTATTGCTGGTTCTTTTTTCTTTTGTAATTGTTTAATTCGTATCTCCTATTTTTGTATAGTTGTTTAATTGGTACTCCAATTCTTGCAGCAGCATTATTCATATAAAAGACGGTATTTGATAAGTTGCAAATATAAACTTTTGGTTACAAATACACCGTTTTGAGTGTCTGATTGATGGATGTTAAGCATTTGAAAATAAATTTAAGATTTAATTCTGACACATGATTTACTCTCCAGGTCAAAATTATAGCATCGTAGTTGGAACTATTTTAGGCAGAAACTCAATTCAAGGAACTTTTAAATATGAATAAAATGGCATAATCAGTCAAAATGTAAATATTTATTCTTTGTTAAACAATCAGCACTTGTAGTATAAAATTTAGGCTTTACTACAATACCAAAAATTTATTAATCTTGAAATATATAACTCAAGTTGCTCTTCACATTTAGGGTACATCATGAGTCATAACAGATTCCCATCCCAAAATCTGCCCTATATTGAAATTGAATACCTGTGCATATTTAGACATGGATGATGTTGCATTTTCAAAATGTTATATACTCTCGTAATGTTTAACTCGAGTGACTCTTGTGGTTACCGAAGAGAGGTATAAAACATTGGCTGGGTGACGGAAGATCGGTAGATCGAGCCACGATGGCGTATTATTGAATGGATGTGAATTAAGAATCAACAAATAATTTGAATTAAAGGTAGGTTCATTTAAATCTCTATTAATTACCAAATAATTTCTAGTTTGCCAAAAATTAATGATTATAGTAGCAAGAGATCATATGCTAGCATGCAAACCTTAGAATTTTATAGAGAATTAATTGAATCAAGTTACAACGAAAGCAAGATAGTTCTTTATTTAATAGATAGACTGATAACCACAAATCCCATTTTCCTTTTCTTCAGTAGAAACTCTCAGATTATGGGTGGATTAGCAGTTTATTGATAGTATATTGGATAATAGATGTAGTAGTCAGAAACGTTGAGGGATTATCCGAAGGGGGGGGGGGGGGGGAGGGGAGGGGGGGGGGGGGGGGGAGGCGGGGGGGGGGGGGGGGGGGGGGGAGAACTACTGCTGCTATGGCCTGCTACTGCCACTGGTGCATCGCTGCTACTGGTGCATTGCTGCTACTGCTACGTCTGCTGCTACAATAGTTGTGTCTACTGCTGCTGCTGATCTGGCTACTGCTGCTCTTGCTACTGCTGGTTCTGCTGCTGTTGTTGCAACTGCTGCAGTTGCTTTGCCTTCCGGAGGCAAGGGAGAGTCGGGAATTTGGGGGGGGGGGGGTAGGAGAGAAGGAGTTGTTAGGCCGTCGCAGCCAAGAGAAAAGTGGAGCTCAAGAATAGCAGTAGGTCATTTCATTCATTCCATTTATAAATGGTGGGAGTTGTGAGAGCATGTAATGCCTATTGTTCGTATTACGTATTTTGGAATACGTGTACGTAATCTGACTCGTATTGCTTGACTCCTGGCTTGGTTCGGCTTGTTTGGGTTGGCTTGGTTCAGCTTGGGTTGCTTATTGGTTCATCATGAACCAAGGGGGAGAACCCTTACCTACCACCACCATCCCCATTTATTAGCCCAACTCTTTCTCTCTCCTCATTCACTCTTCTTCTTCCTCACCATTACTCTCCACCTGCACCCAAGAGCCCTAGGCAAGTGCAATTTTGTTTCATGATGGATCTCAAGTTTTATTGTTTCATTCTCTTCTTTACATGATTATAAGCCTCTTTAGAACTTTGAGTTTTTAATTTTGATGGATAGATTCTTCTAGATCTACTTTATAACTTTTAGTTCATGGAGTTTTCTTGGTTTTGATCTACTAAAACTTGTTATTTTCGAAAACTAATAGTTCCATGAGCAAGAGCACGAAATTTCGTGTGAATTTGGTTTTTGATTCACCTCATTTCGAGTTAAAATGAAGTTTTTATGGCCAAAACAAGTTTTCTGGATTTTTCATGTCGGCTAAGTAAAATTTTACGCAAGGGGCCAATTTTACGCTGGATATCATCCAGAATGTAAGATTTTACGCTAGGGACCCTGGAATTGCATATTTTACGCTGGATATCATCCAGAATGTAAGATTTTACGCTAGGGACCCTGGAATTGCGTATTTTACGCTGGATATCATCCAGAATGTAAAATTTTACGCTAGGGACCCTGGAATTGCGTATTTTACGCTGGATATCATCCAGAATGTAAGATTTTACGCTAGGGATCCTGGAATTGCGTATTTTACGCTGGATATCATCCAGAATGTAAAATTTTATGCAGGAAACCCTGAAATTGCGTATTTTACGCTGGATGGTATCCAGAATGTGAAATTTTACGCTGGAACCCTCCCCTTTTACGTATTTTGCGCAAAATTGAATTTTTGGCATAAAAAGTGCACAGAATGACTGTTTTTGCCAAGTTTAGCTATTTTTTAGCCAGAATTTCGAAAAACTTAAAACATGAAAGTTTTAGATCTCTGTCTTGCCTTTCCGAATATTTCTGGAGCACCTCATTTTGAGTTCGTATGTGGAAGTTATGCCCCGTCTCCCCTGAGCCACATGATTCCTCCACAACTCTTGCACCCTGTTTATATTTAGTTATTGCATATATGCTTATACCAGGTTAAATGTTAATTTTAAATATGTTTCATGACATAATGGTGTCCCATCGTGGCGCACTTTTGACAGTGAAATTGACATGATATATATATATATCTCGAATGCTGTTGCGACGGCTAGCATGTCATGACAGAATTGAATGGCCTGGACACTGTGGGTGATTGTGTTTGTACAAAATAAATCGGTAATGTTTGTATCATGTCTAGGACAAGGATCTCTGAGTACCACGGTCAGGGATGTCTACAGTAATTGACTAAGGCTAATAAACTAGAATAATTCAGTAGACATGAAGAGATTTTCAGCTACAGGCAATCCCGTTATCTGGGCGCATTAAGTGGACTTGTAGCCTACCGACGAGTAGGGCACATTTCCAGCACACAGTCACGTGTTTCATTCTTCATAAACGGACATTCGACCTGGATAACCGGATGGTCTGCAGGGCTTGTGGCTGTTGGAATAATCTCATTGCATCTTGCTAGTAACTAGGCCTGTGATAACCCTAGTTAGTTAAAAGTATCAAGCCGTACTCTTGATTGGCCGTGATTGATTGGATGGAGTTTATCCCAGCTTAGTCTTGTTCCGATCCTGTACAAGATTGTGACATGACATGATTATTGATGCTTGCCTTAACAATAACGATCGGGGGTCCAGTTCTGTTTAGGCGAAGGATTACAACCCCGGTCCTTGTTTGGTTTAAGGGTTGTAACCTGGCTCCCGAAGCAGTTCTGTGTCCTCTCTTCGTTTATTGTCTTATTGCAACCCCATGCCACGCTCGTCATGTTTTACTTACTGCAACGACATGATTAATTATTTATACTGGCCTTAACAATAAAGATCAGGGGTCCAGTTATGTTCAGGCGAAGGGTTACAACCCCGGTCCTTGTTTGGTTTAAGGGTTGTAACCTGGCTCCCGGAGCAGTTCTGAGTCCTCTCTTCGTTTATTGTCTTGTTACCTTACCAATAGTATTTGAGACGGGTTTCTATTCAGGTGAAGGGCTGCAACCTCGGTCCTTGTTTGGTTTAAGGGTTACAGTCTGGCTGCTTGAATGGTTTCCTCGTACTCAATTTATTATTGTTATCTCTATTATTATTATCAGTTTCTTTTATAAGCTCTCTTTAATTATTCACTTGTGATATGCTGGTTTTTAGTTCCTAAGTGAAGCCTCTTTTGTGGCACTTGCTCTTTCTGGGGTCTGATCCAGCTGGTTTTGTGTGGCCAGATATCGGAGCAGCACCAGAGGATCCACCTGTCTTCCAGCCAGATGGTGACCACCAGGCGTAACCCTGGCAACGAGTGGGTTTCTTTTTGTCCTCCCACTTTATTGTAAAATTATTCTTTTGAGGCGTTTAGCCGGCGAGCACGTGTTAGCTCGTATTGCATATTTATTTACTGTCTACCTACGGGCTATAACATGATTGACAGATCCTAGGGTTGATCATGTACGACTGAACTCTTGCTAGTCTTGACATTTTGTACGATTAGCTTCATGATCATCCAATATGTAATGTATGGGATGCCTTGCTATTATATATTTGGTGCTCTAACATCTTGTAACTATTATTGCTTGCTTGAGATTGAGACAATAGGCTTGTTCATGACCATAGGAGACTGTTGGCTTGTAGTTAAACCCTCATGTATCTAGACAACCGTGAACGTATAGCGAGGTGGGTTGCACTTCAATATACGTAGCTGGCTATGTACGCCCCCGCTCTCCAGTATTCTGGTTCTGGGGCGTTACATGATTTTAGTGGTGGCCCATGAAGGTCTTGTAAATCAAGATGTGTGAGGGTTTACCGAATAGATGTCTCAATCAGCACTCGCCCTTGATCTCTACCCGTATCTTCTAATCCCTTAGATTCTTGACCTGATCACATGCTTGTATCGTTGATCTATCCTGGTCCTTCCTTATTGTTTTCTATGTCGTTTTCTTCAGCGGTATTGTTCCTGGACCTGCCGATCAGCAAGACGGAGCACCTCCCGTGGACCAGCCGCAACCTGGAGATCAAGCCCAACATTCAGGGGTAGCCTCCAGAGTCATGCCTACTGGAGGAGAGCCACCAGTTCAGCCCGTCCAGCCTGCAGAGCCTGATGATGGCACTTTGGTGGGTCTCATCAGGTCATTATTAGCTTCCCAGGATCGTCGGGGAGATGCCTTGCACCAGGCGGTGGCAGACGCTGTGACCAGAGGAGGTCATCAGGTAACAGCGTGGCCAACAGCTTCAAGCGCCTGAACCCTCCATTTTTCGACGGCAGTGAAGATGCGATCGCTGCAGATGCTTGGCTTCAGGACACGAAGGTGATTCTAGAAGCAGCCAGGACCTCAGAAGCAAAGAAGGTGGCCGTAGTGCGCCTGCAGTTACTAGATCTTGTTCGCAGCTGGTGGGCAGCGCAGGCCGATGGATTAGTGGCCCCTATTTTATGGGCAGTATTCAGAGAGAGATTCCAGACCAAGTATTTTGATGCTGTAGCTCGGTACGATCTACAGACGAGGTTCACCAATCTGAAGCAGATGGACAGGACGGTCGATGGATATGCGGCCGAGTTCTCCAGGCTTAGTCGGTTTGCTCCCACCTTGGTGGCGACCGAGTTCGATAGGGCCCAGCGGTTCCAGCAGGGGCTTCACCTCGAGATCTTGTTAGCAGTGGAGTTGTTTGAGCATCAGACTTTTGATGCAGTGCTGAGAGCAGCTAGGAGGCATGAGTATACCTCCCAGAGGATCGTGGATAGGACCGGAGGTCGGAAGCGATCCCATAGCCAGATGAATCATTCGTCAGCCCTAGCCCCGGCAGCCAGGGCTTTGACTATTGGAGCTCCGAGGCGGGCGGCCTCAGTGACGTCGGTTCAGCATTCCACCCCGACGCACCCTCAGCAGCAGAAGCAGAAGCAGTCTTCCGCAGTGGGATGTTCACACTGCGGGAAGCCAGGGCATATAGTATCAGAGTGTCGCAGAGCACAGGGTTTGTGCTTGGTTTGTGGTGCCCCGGACCACAGGGTTGGGAACTGTCCGAACAGGGGGAGTTCATCGGCCTTCTCTAGTCCTTCAGTTCGAGGACCAGCACCAGTCCAGCAGCAGCAGCAGCTGCAGTACCCGTTCCCGAAGCCATTGCTGACGCAGGCCCAGGCATTCCAGTAGCAGAGACCGCAGCAGTATGCCCAAGCCCAAGCCCTGATCCAGAGCAGGCAGAGAAATTTTCAGCAGAGGGGACCCGCACCCAGAGGACATGGTCAAGTGCTGGCCTTGACCATGGGAGAAGAAGGATTAGCACCAGGAGAGGTAGTGGCAGGTACTATTCTCGTCAACACCTTTTCAGCTTCAGTATTATTTGATTCTGGTGCCTCACATTCATTTATGTCTACACGATTCGCGACACGGATAGGACTGGAACCCGAGTCATTATCAGTAAGGCTCAATATACTTACTGGTAATGGTCTTGTGGGAGTAGATAGAGTGTTTTTCTCGTGTCGGATCGTAGTTAGCGGTAGAGAGTTTCCCGCTAGGTTAATAGAATTCCCGATGGCCAATTATGATGTGGTCTTAGGGATGGATTGGTTGAGGGACCAGTATGCCAGGATAGATTGCCATATTGGCAGGGTTGCTTTTAGCATCCCAGGCGAGCCGGAGTTTTCCTTCTCCCGAGGCGAAGTTGAACCTTCTCCTCCCGTATTGCGGATGGCAGTAGCAGCAGTACAGTTGCCTCGGATCGTCGAGGAGTTTCCAGATGTTTTCCCAGAAGAGCTTCCAGGAATGTCGCCAGAGCGAGAGATCGAGTTCACCATAGACTTGATCCCCGGGACCGCACCTGTGTCAGAGAGAGTCTACAGGATGGCGCCATCAGAATTGGAGATATTGTATAAAATGATTGAAGAACTCAGGACCAAGGGATTCATTCGTGCTAGTGGATCGCCTTGGGGAGCCCCGATACTTCTTATAAAAAAGAAGGATGGTACGTCCAGATTATGTGTTGACTATCGTACCTTGAACTCAGTAACAATCAAGAACAGATATCCTCTCCCAAGGATAGATGATTTGTTTGATCAACTCAAAGGAGCAGCAGTATTTGTAGGCCTTTAAAAATGACAGTCACGCTGAGTTGATCAGGACAGAGTCAAAAGTCACGCTCAGTTGATCCTGACAATATTTACAAATCACGCTGGGGAGACAGCTCATCATTTGTCAGAGAGTAATTATGACTGACAGCACAACAGTCGAAGAATGTCTCTTCGTATGCCACGTATGCACAGAATTCGAGAGATCACAGCCGTCTATTGCGTGATTTTCGAAATCTTCTTCAGCAAGACTCAACCTTCGTCAAGTTGGCGTACCAAAAGAGCTTCTTGTCATTTAATGCGACTGACAAAAGCAATCACTGTCAAAGATTTTGTGTCAGTCGAGGTACGCTGAATCAAGACAGCTGGCAGTCCTATCTCAAGTCTGCGTGTATTTTGAGATTTCCCTCAAATCTGCGTGGATTCTGAAGTTTTCTTCTTCAAGTCTGCGTGGATTTTGAAGCTTTTTGCCTCAAGTCTGCGTGGATCCTGAAGCTTCTTGCCCCAAGTTTGTGTGGATTTTGAAGCTTTCTACCCCGAGTCTGCGTGGATTTCGTCTTCAACAAGTCTGCGTGGATTTCATCAAATTGGAGTACGTGGCAGCCATGCCACTAATCTCTCGCCTGCGTGTCCTGTAACTTGCACACGACTCATGCATGATTGCCATGTGTCCAACAGTTACAGGCCACGTCCAGTAACTGCTCACAACCTTGCGTATGTTAAATCCTGCATGATTTTCAACTAAGCACAGGCTGTAAAGACAGTTATCTTTTCAGTTATTATTTTTGACTCTATAAATAGGGTTCTTTTTCTCATTCATTGTACAGATACATAGTTATCTACTGTCAAAATTTTGAGAGCTTTTCTTCTTCGCATAGTCCAAGGGATAAAGTGATCGTCTTCTAGATCAGATTCCCACAGTTGTAATTTTCCCAGATATACAATAAATAAAGGAATTTATTTATGGAAAACAAATTGGCACCTCTGCTGGAGAAAACCATCTCCTCTTCTGAGATGGCAACAACTCAATGCGACACTTCGTCAATCGGCTCGACGAAGAAGGTGATGACGATCAAATTCGATCAACTCGCCTATGAAGAAATGCAGCGGGCTAAGAGTGGTAAGCCCACTACAGCCTCCATCATCACTGCCAAGTCGAAGGGACACTCTGTCTATGTCCCTAAGAATTAGTTGGCAGCCAATGGTTAAGTCTCTGCCACAGTGTCTACTCCTAACACTGGCAAGAACTCTACTGCAAGCACGCACACACTTGTGCGCTCGAAGATGACAATAATCAAAGATCACGCTAACAGTACTGGCTCCTTAGCCAAATCTGTTCCAGTGTGTGTCTCCAAAGTTGAAAGTCATGCTGACAGTACTGGCTCCTTAGCCAAATCTGTTCCAGTGTGTCTCCAAAGTTGAAAGTCGCGCTGACAGTACTGGCTCCTTAGCCAAATCTGTTTCAGCGTACAATTTCAACCTCAAAAGTCACGCTGACAGCACTGGTTCCTTAGCCAAGTCTGTTCCAGTGTGTAATTCTAAAATCAACAATCATGCTAACAATATTGGCTCCTTAGCCAAATCTGTTCCAGCGTGTATTTCCAAAGTCAAAAGTCACGCCAACAGCACTTGTTCTTTAACCAAGCCTGTTTCAGCGTGTATTTCATCTAAGAAGAATAGCTCTTTAGCTATCTCTTCTTCTTTGCCAAGTTCTACTAGAACTGGGGGTGATCTTCCACACAAAGTCCCTTCGAAAAGGAATAACTCTTTAGTTGTTTTTTCTGCTCCTGTAGTCTTTACTTCAGGAACAGCTTTGACTGACAATTTTGTTAGTCAAAGAAAAGGAGATGGTCTTTTGACTACTCTTCCTTCTGGACATTCTATGTCTAAAACTTGAATGAGTCTAAGAAGAAACATTCCTTAATGTCTTCTTCTATGACTTCTTCGAATTGGGCACATAATTTGTCTAGAAAAGGTCTGTTACCAACTCCTAATCAAGGTTGTGGTTCAACTCTTCCTTCTCTATAAATATCTAGATCAATGGAAGGAAAACTCCATGTTTCCAAAACCAATGTGTTACCTCCAACTGATCTAAGAACAAAAATTAACATTTCTGGTGTTAAGAAACCATATCAGTTGGAAACAAGGATAAAAGATCCAGATGCAGAGTATGCAAGAAATTATGTGGCTCATATTAATCATTCTCTATATAATCAAGAGCCATCAAGACCCAAGAACAGGAAATATACTCCTCAATCTTCACAAACAGATTTACGAGAATATCTTCAACAGAAAAGAAGGAGTAATTCTGTGACAAAGGACCATGCTGAATGTGACTTCTATCCAAGAGTCATAATTCAATACAGATGTCAATCAATGGCTTATGACCATGTTGATCATGAATGTGACTTCCAGCCAAGAGTCACAATGCAATGCAGATGTCAAACAAAACGACAATCTGTCTTCAATCGGATTCAGTGTGAACCTATGCCTGATGAAGATGAGCCTTTGTTTGCTTTTGTCAATATGACCTCTCGGGATGCTGGGGGTAGAGTTGATAGTCCAGATGGAGTATATAGAAATACCAGAGCAAGAGTCCTGGCCTCTAGTCAAAGAAATTTGATCTCTGAAGATGATTCTGAATTCCTTGGAGAATCTAACTTCCCACCTCTTCCTACTGGGAGTAGTTCTCCTATAATTGACTTTGATGCACAAAGCAATGATTCAGAACAAACAACATCCACCAGTTCATCAATAATTCCTCGTACAGTCACGACTTATATGGTTGATGGGAATACTGATGAACCTTCTTCTTCCTTGACTCCTCAAGATCAAAGAATTGCTTCTTTGGAACAACAAATGAAGTCTATGGCTGATACTATGAAGTCGATGTATGAACTCATGGCAACACAGATACAAAATCGATAGATTGTACCAGATGCCATACCAACTGACACTGATATGAGTCCAGTACAAGTTCCTCCAGCAGTACAATCCAATACTCCTGGACCAGCTCAACCAAACCCTAGTCTCTCTGGAGCTGGGGGTAGTGCTTACAATGCTGTTCCTCCTCCCAACTATTCTCTACAAGTTACAACTCCACAATCTTCCGGAGTTGTTAATGAAGAATTGAGGAATCTCAAAACTCAATTCGAGGCATTCAAACAGAAAGATGGTTTACAAAGGTTAGGCATCAAACAACCTTATCCGATAGAATGGAAGCAAGTATCGTATCCTCCTAAATACAAGCCTCCTACTATCTTATTATATGATGGAACCACTTCTCCAAGTCAGTTTATTAATCACTTTGAAGTGATGACTGATTAGCTGCAACCAAGCGACGCCCTCCTTACTCGGGTGTTTGTTGGATGTCTCAAGGGAACGGCTTATGAATGGTATAGAAGTCTCCCAGATGGGAGCATTACCTCATTTTTCGATTTTAAACAGATGTTTCTTGAACGGTTCTATGAAGGGCTCAATGACATGACTATGTCTGCTCTTATTAGAATCAAGCAGAAAAATAATGAAACTACAGAAGAGTACATTGAACGGTTTCGAAGAGAAGCTCTGAGGATGCCTCTTGGAACTCCTGATGCTGTCACCATCGACACATGCAAATCAAACTTTTTGCCAATCATCAGCATGTGGACAGGATCTACTCAATTCCAAGACTGGCCTTCTTTCATAGTTAGTGCCAAGGCCGCAGAAATTAGTGCTGAAACCTTCAAAGGTTTAGGAGTGCAGATGACTCCTAAAGAAACAGGTCAAGGTACTAACAATAAAAACAATCCTCGCAAGGGAAAAGAAACTCTTGAAGTTAATCTTCAGAGTAAAGATGTATCAACTGTTCAAACTCCTACAACTCAACAACCAAGAACACCTCACCCCAAAGAAGAATACTCTTTCGATGACGACGATGTCCTTGGTATCTTTGAATGTCTGCTGAAAGGTAATAAGATACAATTACCTGAGATCAAGAAACCTGATGAAGCTGGTAAAACAGATCATCCCAAATACTGCCCATATCACAGAATGTTGGGTCATACAATTCGTACATGTTATGTACTGAAAGGAAAGATCCAAGAAATGATTAAATCTGGAGCTATCTCTCTTACTCCAAAAGAGAAGACCGTCACCTCCAACGTCGTCTCTATGCAATTCGGAGATTTCCCTCCTCAACTCCTTGAAAGTAAGATCGTTCCTATTCCCAAGGCAACTCTTGAGATAGTGAACATTCCTCCTCCACAGTCTGAAGGATTAGTGCCAATCACTTTGGAAACAGGGGAAATCATGTGGATCCATCCTGATCTAGTGGTAGATTTTGAATCGCCTTCTCCTCAAAAGACTACTTCTTGAAAGTCCAAGAAGGCTGGAAAGATTAAGTCATGTCATATGACTTCTCTTGGATCTATTCCTGACACAGAGCCAAAAAAGAAAGAAGAAGCACTTGTTAGTGCTACTCGAACGGGGAAACCTTATCTAAAGGATTATTCCAAGAATCCTGAGGATCCTCTTGATATCCCTCCAGCTGATAAAGATGCTTCTAATGTTCTTCCTGAAGAAAAATCATCCACTGAACCTGTTCCTCCCAAGCCTACAGCTCTGGAGAAAGGCAAACAACAGGCTCGGTTTGATAAGCCAATCAAGAAGTCCTCTCCTCTTGGACTTCAGAAGCCTTATAATTTCGATATTTTAGCTCAGCTTGCTAATACTCCAGCTAGAATGTCCCTCTTTGAACTTCTACGTCTTTCCAAAGAGACTCGGGAGACATTAAGTGAAGCACTTCTACAAGCTGATTCTTGTCTTGCACAATTGAAGAAGCCAGATGCAGAACCTGCCACTTGCTTACATTGCAATAGTGTATTGGAGATTATCCCAAATATCACCTTTACACAAGACGACATGCTATTGGAGGATAATCGACATGATCGGCCTCTCTACTATACCGGTTATATCGATACAATGAAGATAGATCGTATCCTCATTGATCCAGGGTCTGTTATAAGCATAATGCCAAAGAGTTTATTGGATGAACTAAAAATCCCTCTTCACAAACTCTCCAAGACGGTTACTACTATCCTGGGATTCAATCAAAGCCGAAGCGAGCCTTTGGGAAAGATTCATCTGAAGCTTCAAATAGGTGATTTCAGATCCAAAGTCACTTTCTATGTGATTGAGATCGTGGGATCCTATAATCTTCTTCTGGGGAGGCCCTTTCTTCATGAAAATAATGTGGTGCCTTCTACTCTTTATCAGTGTTTTAAATACATTGATAGCAATGGAAGAGTACAAAAAGAAGTTGCTGATATAAATCCCTTCCATGGGGTCGAAGCTTATTTCAATGATTCTCGAATGTACAAAGAAGAGTATACAAGGGTTATACAAGCTATAGAGAAAGAGGATTCACAAAGTGAGACCTTAATAATTCCTGTTAAAGGTCGAACTACTCAGCAACAATCTCCCAAACTCTCTGAAGAAGGTTCTTTCATCATTCCGGTGAGTGGACGGATTTCTCCGTTACCTCAGTCGTTTGCTCAAGACACAATGATTATTCCTGTCAGTGGGCATACTGCAATTCCTGTATCTCCACATATGAAACAGGATACTCTGCTAATTCCAGTTGGAGGGCGGATTATTCTTCCATCTCAAGCTTTAAGGGAGCTCACCTCTTCTGAGCCATTTGTTATCGATCTTAATCGAAACAACGCTTCTTCTCGTTCTTCTTCTCCCCCTTTAGTCATTGACTTGGCTAAAATCTCTAAGGCTCAGCCTTCTCCCAATGTAAATACTGCTGCTTTTATATTTAATGAAAAGTCTCCATCTCTGCAGTATGCTGATGTGTGTAATTATGTTCATAGTTATTTACATTTATTAGATGACTTGAACGCAATAACCATAGGGGTTGTACAGACTGTTCATACAGATGTATCCCTAGAACCTGTACAATCTTCATACTTTCTAGTTCCCAGCAGAAAGCCAGGAGACATTCTGATATTCTTCTATAAAGGGCCCCAAAGTCCTTCTGATTTAGAAGATGAAGACAAAAATGATGATACTGGAAGATTACAACTACGTCGTTATAGTCAGCAATCTAAAGACATCATCAAAAATATGGGCTATGACTTCAGGACTGGCCTCAATAGTGGAAAGGAAAGAAAAATGCCTGTTCGTATTCTTCCTCTGAAATATGGAAGGACGAAATGCGGATTGGGCTATATAGCTCCTA
The DNA here is from genome assembly GCA_029216955.1 of Iris pallida. Classification (NCBI taxonomy): domain Eukaryota; kingdom Viridiplantae; phylum Streptophyta; class Magnoliopsida; order Asparagales; family Iridaceae; genus Iris; species Iris pallida. The sequence continues at coordinate 9,646,928 of JANAVB010000397.1, forward strand.
CTCCTTTTATCAATATTATCCATGAAGATCCCGAGTCTGACGAAGATAAGAGATCTGATTCTTCTAGTACCACTTCTTGGGATTCCGATACGAGTATCGGTGACTTCTATTGCAACCTTCTGTCTTCCAACATGGTTTCCATTGACCATTCTGAAGAAAGTGATGAAGACGAAGAAGAGTTTGAAATCTCACCTGAATCAGAACAATGGGCCCAAAGATTAGATAATTAATGGGAGTTCCGTTTCGAGCAAAAAGAACCTCCGACTGAAGACAAACTTGTTCAAATAGATGTTGGTGAAGAGGGATCTCCCAAACCAATATTCATCAGTGAAAGTCTTTCTAAAACTGATAAGCAAGACATGATCAAACTCATTCGTGACTACATCGATGTCTTCGCTTGGAGTTATGAAGATATGCCAGGACTTGATCCACAAGCTCAATATCTTGCCGAATGCTAAACCGGTCAAACAACAACAGCGACGATTTCGTCCAGACATTATGGATGCAATTGAAGCTGAAGTCAATAAACTCATAACCTCCGGGTTTATTAGAGAGGAACAACATCCCGATTGGGTGGCTAACATAGTTCCTGTCCTTAAAAAGACTGGCAAGATCAGAGTATGCATAGACTTCCGCGATCTCAATGCGGCATGCCCTAAAGACGAATTCCCTCTACCAATCACTGATGTCATGATTGATAATACCTGTGGATTTGAACGGATGTCATTCATAGACGGGTATTCTGGATACAATCAGATTAAAATATTTTCAGATGACGAGAAGCACACTTCTTTCAGAACACCGATCGGTACATACTGTTATACAGTTATGCCATTCGGTCTCAAGAATGCAGGAGTAATTTATCAACGAGCTATGAGCACTATATTCCGTGAACATTTGCAAAAAACAGTCGAATGCTATGTTGATGATATTGCAGTCAAAAGTCGACAAAAGGAGGATCATATCCAAGATTTGAAGACTATATTTGATCTAATGCGTAAGCATCAATTAAAGATGAACCCTACTAAGTCCTTCTTAGGCATCTCTAGTGGTAAATTTCTCGGCTTCGTCATTACCTCTAAAGGTATACACGTGGATCCCGAGAAGATCAAAGCCATCCAAGAGATGCGTCCTCCACGCACCTTAAAAGAGCTACGAGGATTTCAAGGAAGGATCGCTTATATCAGGAGATTCATCTCTAATTTATCAGGACGCTGCAGACCATTCAACAAACTTATGAAGAAAGGTGTTTCTTTTGTCTGGAATGATGAATGTCAGAAAGAATTTGATGATATAAAACAATTTCTGATGAGCCCTCCAGTATTGGTACCTCTCGTTTCAGGAATTCCATTTCTCCTATATACTCGAGCAATGAGTCATTCATTGGGTGCGTTACTCGCTCAAAAGAATCAAAATGGTCATGAATAAGCCATCTATTATCTCCGTCGTACTATGACCGGAGCTGAACCTCGATATTCACCGGTCGAAAAAGAATGTCTAGCCTTGATGTTCGCTGTTCAAAAGACACGACATTATATCATTGGCCAGACTATTCATGTCATCTCCAGGATCAATCCTATGCGGATCATGATGAAGAAACCCAGTGTTTTGAATTCTCGATTAGCTAACTGGGGAATCCTACTTGCTCAGTATGACATGCATTATATTCCTCAGAAGTCAGTCAAAGGACAAGCTTTAGCTGATTTTTTGGCTGCTCATTCAATTCCAGAAGATTCAAAACTCTATGACGAAATTCTAGATGAAGTCCTAGATTCAAACCAAATTGCTGAAGAAGATCCTACTTGGCGTCTATTCTTTGATGGAGCTTCAAGGATAGGTCCTAATGGTGATATTGTCGCTGGAGTTGGAATCGTTCTTGTATCGCCAGAAGGTCTTGCTATCCAAAGAGCTTATTCTCTCGATCATCCGTGTTCAAACAATGTAGCTGAGTACAATGCATTACTCATTGGTCTTTAACTCGCTAAACATCTAAATATTCAACATTTGGAGGCGTACGGAGACTCTAAACTCATTGTCAATCAGATAAGGGGTACTTATGAAGTCCGCCATCAAGATCTGGTTCCTTATCATAGATCAGCTCTAATTATGGCTTCTTCGTTTGAAGAATTCTTCATTGAACATGTTAGGCGAGCATGTAACACAGAAGCTGATGCTCTAGCTAATCTTGCAGCGGTGTTGGCTATCCCAATTAGACGACAACAAATGATTATTGTTCGCAATCGAGAATTATTTTATCTTGAAAATAACCTGACCCTAGGACTTCCAGTTGACATTGAAGAATCAACATCTCATGACGTCAACACAACAAGAGAATTTGGATTTAGTCGTAAATCTTTATCATCTTCATCTGATTCCAGCATGGAATTCATCTTCAGTAATTCGGCCGAGAATCAAAATACGGATACGGATTGGAGACTTCCTTTCTTAGATTTCGTATTGTATGATATTCTTCCGGATGATCCGAGTGAGGCAGCATCTATCAGACGACGATCACTCCGATTCTATTATAATCATACAACAAAGACCTTATATCGTCGAGCCTATGATGGTTTACTTCTTCGATGTGTTGTCGGTGACGAGGCTCAATAAATTATTCGTGAAGCACATGATGGAATTTGTGGAGCACATCAGCCTGGACCAAAACTTCAAGACCGTATTCGACGTATGGGTTATTATTGGCCTACTATGGTATCAGACGCCATCGAATATGCAAAAAAGTGTAAAGCTTGTCAAATCCATGCAGATTTTATTCATCAACCTTCGGAATTTCTACATCCGACGGCAGCATCATGGCCCTTCGAAGCTTGGGGCATGGACATTATTGGTCCGATCAATCCGCCGTCATCCAAGGGTCATCGGTTTATTCTTGCAATAACCGATTACTTCTCCAAATGGGCCGAAGCCATTCCTTTGTCTGAAGTTAAGACGTCCAATGTCATTTGCTTTATTAAGCACCACGTTATCTACAGATTTGGTGTTCCTCGACGTATTATTCATGATAACGGACCACAGTTCGTCAGTCAGAAGTTTACTCGATTCTGTGACGATCACCGGATCAACAATGTGGCTTCTACTGCATATAATCTGGCAGCTAACGGATTAGCAGAAGCTTTCAACAAGACCATCATCAAACTCCTAAAGAAGTTTGTCTCTACTAACAAACGTAATTGGAGTGAGAAGCTCGGTGAATGTTCGTGGGCTTATCGCACTACAGTTCGTAATGCTACTAAATGTACACCCTTCTCTCTGGTGTATGGTTGCGAAGCTGTTCTTCCATTAGAGATTCAAATTCCTTCTTTAAGGATAGCAATCGCTAATGAACTCACTGCAGAAAATAATGATCGTCTTCGACTTCAAGAATTAGAAGCTCTGGATGAAAAGCGATTATCTGCTCAACAGAATATTGAATTCTATCAAGCTAGAATTTCAAGAGCTTTTAATAAGAAAGTCAGAGTTCGGGCGTATCAAAAAGGAGAACTTGTTCTAACAGTTTGACGTCATATGACTATGACTCATATGAGCAAGGGCAAATTTGACGCAAAGTGGGAAGGACCCTATATTGTGAGCAAAGTTTTCTCAAATGGAGCTTATCAACTCTCAGAATTGGATGGTCGAAAAGTTTTGATGCCTATTAATGGCAAATTCCTTAAGAAGTACTATGTATAAATGTAAATGCTTGTAATCATCAGACAGTTTCATGTTTAGAAAAAAAATTTTATTTTATTTTTATCATGAATGATGATACATGATATTAAAGAAGATCACTATCATCCTTTTCTACATTTGGACGTAGGCCACTGCCGTCCTTCTCGAAGACGCGATCAGCAAAAGAACTGAGAACCTCTTTGCTGGAACCCACGAGAAATTTACAAGCAGCCATCCTCATGGATTCTTCTTCTTCAGTCCTTCCTGGTTCGAGCAGAAAGTCCAGAATATCCCTTGGTGGCGTGGGTACGGACGAACCTTCGCCTGCTACCGCCTTCTTCAATTGAATTGGATCAGCAGGACATTCTCCAGTGCCTTTCTGAATCTTCATGGCAATTCCAGCTTTCTTGGATGCTTCTTCAGACGACATTTTTATGTTTGAAAGAAGAGGTGTTTGTTCTTGTCAAATTTCTGCTATATTTATAGGCAGAAGTTCTACAAATAATGAAACGTCACGTTCATCCGACGGTTCATCCATCCATTAATTGCGTTCATCCGACGATTCACACATTCATTAATACTTGACGGTTCATCCGTTCATTTATTCGTCCGTTCATAATCTTCTATCAATTTATTAAGTGGGGATTCGTTATTGATCACGTTTTTATAACCTCTAAATCAATTCCGAATCTACTTGCTCATTTGTCATTTTTGACCTCTGCATAAAAATCAATCTATTTTCTTTTGAGTTCCTACATATTATCACGTCCATAATACCTCTGATAATATCATATACTCTAAAACAGAAAAGAAGATTTCATTATCTATCATGTCCACAATTCATCCACAAATACAAATTATTGAGCATAGAAGAATTATCATTTCCATTCTCATTTCACCATAAAAAGTCTATTACATTTTCTTAGACTTTCTTACAAATCATAATGGAAATCTATTACAATCTTGGATTTTCATTCTACACCACAACAATAACCTAAAAGAGATCTATCTTCTTCTTTGGATCTTCTTCGACGGACCTTCTCCGTCAGGTTCGTTGTTGGTGGCAGTTCCTGACTGTCTGAGTCCCAGTCACGACCAGATCAGCAGGAATCAAACTCTGGTCTTCTCTCTCAGACGAGAGGAGAACCACAGAGGATGGCAGCCCGAAGTCGTGGTGCTGCCAATACAATTGGTGGATTAGGAGCGACCTTTCAGAGGAGACAGGAATGTATCCAACCTTGGGATACAATTCCTAGTTCTCCCGTGAAAGGAACTCTACTACCCGATTTCTCGGGGTAGAGTTGACTCCACCATCCAACTCTTGTGTATAAAGGCTCTTCCTACCATCTGAGGAAGACCCTTCTATCCCACGAAGAGTTCTGAGTTGTCTGATTTACGCGTCAAAAGCGTATAAGCTCCCTGATGTAGATGTCAGCAGGATATTCTCTACAGCATCCACATCCCCAATGCCAGTTCTGAAGAAAATTTTCAGCCAAATTTCTGCAGAAAGTATTAAGAAAAAAAAGATTAGATCAACAGAAATCATTCAGCGTGCATTTATCAAACAGAGACAGGCGTGTATTGTTCAAATCAGAAACAAGAAACAGAAAGCCTATCTTCAACAGCAAAAATAGTACACGTATTACACTGACTTACCTTCAAGTTTGGTGCTAAGGATTGGCAAACTCATGTTTGATACAGTGCGCAGAAGTCGAACATTAGAAAATATTGCTTTCCTGTTTGAGAGTGAAATCTCCCAAAAATTTCATTATCAGAGAAGAAGAAGAGGAATGGGAGATGAGTATCTATGAAACTCTTCTATCTATTTAAAGGGCAAAGTACAAGTCTATTCTTGGAAAAGATCTGCATAAATAGCGCTCGTAAACCATGGAATGAGTGTCACGTGTGCTTTGGAAGACAGAGCAACATTGGAAATAGTCAAAAGGTGCTAATTAATATTCTTCATTAATGCACGCAGATTAAACACAGAAGTTGTACTTCATTCTTCAAGACAGGCACTGATGGCCTTACAAAAGATAAAACAAAAAGAGTGCAACAAAAGCACAAAAGACACGCTCTATTTTTTAGAGCGACTGAGCTTAATGCCTAGTTCTTCTACGCTTTTAACCCCCATGCGGTATAACAGAGCCTTCAACATTTCACGCTGCTCTATGAGGCTGCGCCCATCAGAAGAGAACGAGCCATCTAAGCCAAAATAGCTCAAAAAATTCTTGGCTAGTTGCAAGGGATCATCTTTGAGTTCGAAGAAAAGGGGCTCTGGCTCTTCACCCCCAAAAGTGGGGTCACCATGGGAACAAAAGCCCAACTTGCATGCTTCTTCCTTAGCTTTCTCCTTTGGTGTCATGTTGACGTAAGATGAAGATTAAAAATGAATCTTCTCCCTGTTTATATAACAGAGCTCGCCGGCGGTTCATATTCCACCATAAACTGGATGCAATCAGTCTCGGAAAATGAAGAGTCATCATAACATTTAATAAGTTCATTTGGATATTTTCAAAGAACTTCGAAGTCTTTCCGACTTCCAAAAAAAATTGAAGTCATCTCAGCGTGACTGATTTCATTATTCATCTTATTTTCAAAGTATTTCGAAAATTTTGAAGTCTTTTCAATTTTTCGAAAACTTTGAAGGGGATTTTGTAGGCCTTTAAAAATGACAGTCACGCTGAGTTGATCAGGACAGAGTCAAAAGTCACGCTCAGTTGATCCAGACAATATTTACAAATTACGCTGGGGAGACAGCTCATCATTTGTTAGAGAGTAATTATGACTGACAGCACAACAGTCGAAGAATGTCTCTTCGTATGCCACGTAGGCACAGAATTCGAGAGATCACAGCCGTCTATTGCATGATTTTTGAAATCTTCTTCAGCAAGACTCAACCTTCGTCAAGTTGGCATACCAAAAGAGCTTCTTGTCATTTAATGCGACTGACAAAAGCAATCACTGTTAGAGATTTTGTGTCAGTCGAGGCACGCTGAATCAAGACAGCTGGCAGTCCTATCTCAAGTCTGCGTGTATTTTGAGCTTTTCTTTAAATCTGCGTGGATTCTGAAGTTTTCTTCTTCAAGTCTGCGTAGATTTTGAAGCTTTTTGCCTCAAGTCTGCATGGATCCTGAAGCTTCTTGCCCCAAGTTTGCGTGGATTTTGAAGCTTTCTATCCCGAGTCTGCGTGGATTTCGTCTTCAACAAGTCTGCGTGGATTTTATCAAATTGGAGTACGTGGCAGCCATGCCACTAATCTCTCGCCTGCGTGTCCTGTAACTTGCACACGACTCATGCATGATTGCCATGTATCCAACAGTTACAGGCCACGTCCAGTAACTGCTCACAACCTTGCGTATGTTAAATCCTACGTGATTTTCAACTAAGCACAGGCTGTGAAGACAGTTATCTTTTCAGTTATTATTTTTGACTCTATAAATAGGGTTCTTTTTCTCATTCATTGTACATATACATAGTTATCTACTGTCAAAATTTTGAGAGCTTTTCTTCTTCGCATAGTCTAAGGGATAAAGTGATCGTCTTCTAGATCAGATTCCCACAGTTGTAATTTTCCCAGATACACAATAAATAAAGGAATTTATTTATGGAAAATAGTATTCTCGAAGGTAGATTTGCGGTCAGGGTACCACCAGATCAGAGTCAGAGAGCAGGACATCCCGAAGACGGCATTCAGTTCTAGATATGGACATTGGGAGTTCCTTGTTATGCCATTTGGAGCAACCAATGCGCCGGCTGTATTCATGGATCTCATGAATCGCATCTTCATGCCTTATTTGGATAAGTTCGTGATTGTGTTCATAGACGACATCCTGGTCTATAGTAAGAGTGAAGCAGAGCATGAGCAGCATCTCAGAGTTGTCCTCCAGATTCTCCGAGAGCACCAGCTGTATGCCAAGTTCAGTAAATGCGAGTTCTGGCTCGATCGCATTTCGTACTTAGGTCATATCATCACCAGAGGAGGAGTAGAAGTGGATCCCCAGAAGATCGTGGCTATCGAAATGTGGCCAGTGCCCAGCACAGTTGCAGAAGTTCGCAGTTTTCTTGGATTGGCCGGCTACTACCGGCGATTTGTTTCGGACTTCGCTCGGATTTCAGCACCACTGACGCAGTTAACCCGCAAGGATGTGCAGTTTGCTTGGACATCAGAATGTCAGGATTCTTTTGAGAAGTTGAAGCGAGGCTTGATGACGGCACCCATTCTCATACTTCCAGATGGGACCGAAGGATTCTCAGTGTATTATGATGCTTCAGGCCGAGGTTTAGGATGTGTTTTGATGCAACATGGGAAGGTAATAGCTTATGCGTCACGACAACTTCGTGATCATGAAAGGAATTACCCAACCCACGACCTGGAGCTGGCAGCCGTGGTGTTTGCGCTAAAGCTTTGGAGACACTACTTGTATGGAGATAGGGTGGAGATTTTCACCGATCACAAGAGCCTGAAGTATGTGTTCACTCAGAAGGATCTTAACATGCATCAGAGGGGATGGCTAGAGCTGCTTGTGGATTATGATGTCAACCTGCAGTACCATCCTGGAAAGGCCAACGTTGTTGCAGATGCATTGAGCAGGAGAGCCGGAGTTTACTTTTTGACAGCACAACCAAAATTGTTAGCAGATCTTCAGAAGATGGGTATAGAAGTTGTCCTTCCTACCAGCGTGGCATTGATGGCTAGCATGCAAGTTCAGTCCAGTATAGTTGAGAGAATTAAAATAGATCAGTCCTCCGATTCTAAGCTTCAGCGGCTTAGGACAGAATGTGTAGCAGGGCGAAGACCAGAATTATGCATTCATGAGGACGGTACACTTTGACATAGTAAGCATCTTTGTGTACCCAGTGGAGATATCAGACAGGAAGTCATGACCGAAGCTCACAGTTCTCAGTATTCGATTCATCCAGGTGGCACGAAGATGTACCGAGATATCCGTCAGCACTTTTGGTAGAATGGCATGAAGAGGGAGATAGCTCGATTTGTCTCTCGGTGTTTGGTTTGCCAACAGGTTAAAGCTGAACATCAGAGGCCAGCTGGACTACTTCAGCCCTTCCCAATTCCAGAATAGAAGTGGAAGCATATAACCATGGATTTTGTGACTGGATTACCTAGATCCCCAGCTGATAGAGATGCTATCTGGGTGATAGTTGACAAGCTCACGAAGGTGGCTCACTTTCTCCCGTTCAGAGTTGGTCAGTCGACGGCTCAGCTAGCGGAGATGTATCTCCGGCTGATTGTCAGATTGCACGAAGTACCAGTCAGTATCACCTCGGACAGAGATTCGAGATTTATGTCACACTTTTGGCGTAGTCTGCAAGAGAGTTTGGGAACTCACCTCCAGTTCAGCTCAGCATATCACCCACAGACAGATGGCCAGTCAGAACGTACGATCCAGACTCTCGAAGATATGTTGAGATCTTGTACACTCGACTTCGGTGGTTCGTGGGAAGATCACCTGCACCTGGTGGAGTTCTCGTACAACAACAGTTTCCAAGCTAGCATCCAGATGGCACCGTTCGAGGCACTGTATGGTAGGAAGTGCAGATCCCCACTAGCATGGGACGATGTTGGAGAAAGGCAGATGCTTGGTCCCGGGTTGATCACTCAGACAGTTGAGGTGGTCAGGAGAGTTAGAGATCATCTTCGCGTTGCACAAGAACGTCAGCGCCATTGGGCCGATTCTCATCGGCATCCTCTTGAATTTTCTGTCGGCGACTATGTATTCCTGAGGATCTCGCCTAACCATGGCGTCATTCGTTTCGGCGTACGAGAAAAGCTTAGTCCTAGGTATATAGGGCCGTTCGATATTCTGGAGTGAGTAGGAGATGTGTCCTATCGTCTCGCTCTTCCGCCGTCTCTGAGTGAGGTGCATGACGTGTTCCATGTATCCCAACTGCGACGGTATATCCCGGACCCAAGCCACATCCTGGATCATTCGGAATTGGTTGTGGGTACCAACCTTTCGTATGAGGAGAGGCCCGTATCCATATTGGACCGGAGAGAGAAGATACTCAAGAACAATACTATCAAGTTAGTTCGAGTTGCTTGGGGTCATCACTCTTTGGGTGAGTCAACGTGGGAGCGTGAGGATGATATCCGATCGCAATATCCCGACCTGTTTGACTCGTGAGGTATAATATCTTTCTTATGCCTCATACCTTCGATTCCTTGCTTGCATAAATAATTGCTTAATTGCTTGACTAGTATAGCTTGCCTGTGATTAGTATAGCTTGTCCTTGCATCTCTAGCCTCTTTATTAAATTCCGAGGACGGAATTCTTTTAAGGTGGGGAGAGTTGTAATGTCTATTGTTCGTATTACGTATTTTGGAATACGTGTACGTAATCTGACTGGTCTTGCTTGACTCCTGGCTTGGTTCGGCTTGTTTGGGTTGGCTTGGTTCGGCTTGGGTTGCTTATTGGTTCATCATGAACCAAGGGGGAGAACCCTTACCTATCACTACCATCCTCATTTATTAGCCCAACTCTTTCTCTCTCCTCATTCACTCTTCTTCTTCCTCACCATTACTCTCCATCTACACCCAAGAGCCCTAGGCAAGTGCAATTTTGTTTCATGATGGATCTCAAGTTTTATTGTTTCATTCTCTTTTTTACATGATTATAAGCCTCTTTAGAACTTGGAGTTTTTAATTTTGATGGATAGATTCTTCTAGATCTACTTTATAACTTTTAGTTCATGGAGTTTTCTTGGTTTTGATCTACTAAAACTTGTTATTTTCGAAAACTAATAGCTCCATGAGCAAGAGCACGAAATTTCATGTGAATTTGGTTTTTGATTCACCTCATTTCGAGTTAAAATGAAGTTTTTATGGCCAAAACAAGTTTTCTGGATTTTTCATGTCGGCTGAGTGAAATTTTACGCTAGGGACCCTGGAATTGCGTATTTTACACTGGATATCATCCAGAATGTAAGATTTTACGCTAGGGACCCTGAAATTGCGTATTTTACGCTGGATATCATCCAGAATGTAAAATTTTATGCTAGGGACCCTGGAATTGCGTATTTTACGCTGGATATCATCCAGAATATAAAATTTTACGCTAGGGACCCTGGAATTGCGTATTTTACGCTGGATATCATCCAGAATGTAAAATTTTACGCTAGGGACCCTGGAATTGCGTATTTTACGCTGGATGGTACCCATAATGTAAAATTTTACGCTGGAACCCTCCCCTTTTACGTATTTTGCGCAGAATTGAATTTTTGGCATAAAAAGTGCACATAATGACTGTTTTTACCAAGTTTAGCTATTTTTTAGCCATAATTTCGAAAAACTTAAAACATAAAAGTTTTAGATCTCTGTCTTGGCTTTCCTAATATTTCTGGAGCACCTCATTTTGAGTTCGTATGTGGAAGTTATGCCCCGTCTCCCCTGAGCCGCATGATTCCTCCATAACTTTTACACCCTGTTTATATTTAGTTATTGCATATATGCTTATACCAGGTTAAATGTTAATTTTAAATATGTTCCATGACATAATGGTGTCCCGTCGTGGCGCACTTTTGACAATGAAATTGACATGATATATATATCTCGAATGCTGTTGCGACGGCTAGCATGTCATGACAGAATTGAATGGCCTGGACACCGTGGGTGATTGTGTTTGTACAAAATAAACCGGTAATGTTTGCATCATGTCTAGGACATGGATCTCTGAGTACAACGGTCAAGGATGCCTACAGTAATTGACTAAGGCTAATAAACTAGAAAAATTCAGTAGACATGAAGAGATTTCCAGCTACAGGCAATCCTGTTATCTGGGCACATTAAGTGGACTTGTAGCCTACCGACGAGTAGGGCACATTTCCAGCACACAGTCACGTGTTGCATTCTTCATAAACGGACATGCGATCTGGATAACCGAATGGTCTGCAGGTCTTGTGGCTGTTGGGATAATCTTATTGCATCTTGCTAGTAACTAGGCCTGTGATAACCCTAGTTAGTTAAAAGTATCAAGCCGTACTCTTGATTGGCCGTGATTGATTGGATGGAGTTTATCCCAGCTTAGTCTTGTTTCGATCCTGTACAAGATTATGACATGACATGATTATTGATGCTTGCCTTAACAATAACGATCGAGGGTCCAGTTGTCCTTGTTTGGTTTAAGGGTTGTAACCTGGCTCCTGGAGCAGTTCTGTGTCCTCTCTTCGTTTATAGTCTTATTGCGACCCCATGCCACGCTCATCATGTTTTACTTACTGCAACGACATGATTAATTATTTATACTGGCCTTAACAATAAAGATCAGGGGTCCAGTTCTATTCAAGCGAAGGGTTACAACCCCGTTCCTTGTTTGGTTTAAGGGTTGTAACCTGGCTCCCGGAGCAGTTCTGAGTCCTCTCTTCGTTTATTGTCTTGTTACCTTATCAATAGTATTTGAGACAGGTTTCTATTCAGGTGAAGGGCTGCAACCTCGGTCCTTGTTTGGTTTAAGGGTTGCAGTCTGGCTGCTTGAATGGTTTCCTCGTACTCAATTTATTATTGTTATCTCTATTATTATTATCAGTTTCTTTTATAAGCTCTCTTTAATTATTCACTTATGATATGCTGGTTTTTAGTTTCTAAGTGAAGCCTCCTTTGTGGCACTTGCTCTTTCTGGGGTCTGATCCAGCTGGTTTTGTGTGGACAGATATCGGAGCAGCACCAGAGGATCCACCTGTCTTCCAGCCAGATGGTGACCACCAGGCGTAACCCTGGCAATGAGTGGGTTTCTTTTTGTCCTTCCACTTTATTGTAAAATTATTCTTTTGAGATGTTTAGCCGGCGAGCACGTGTTAGCTCGTATTGCATATTTATTTACTCTCTGCCTACGGGCTATAACATGATTGACAGATCCTAGGGTTGATCATGTACGACTGAACTCTTGTTAGTCTTGACATTTTGTACGACTAGCTTCATGATCATCCAATATGTAATGTATGGGACGCCTTGCTATTATATATTTGGTGCTCTGACATCTTGTAACTATTATTGCTTGCTGGAGATTGAGACAATAGGCTTGTTCATGACCATAGGAGACTGTTGACTTGTAGTTAAACCCTCATGTATCTAGACAGCCGTGACCGTATAGCGAGGTGGGTTGCACTTCAATATACGTAACTGGCTATGTACGCCCCCGCTCTCCAGTATTCTGGTTCTGGGGCGTTACAGAGAAGTGGGCCCAAACGACATGCAACGTGCACAAAGTCCCAAATGTTACGTCGAGCATATATATATATATATATATATATATATATATATATATATATATATTCCCGTAATGAAATTGTGTTTTCAAAACATGATTTCATATGAAACTCGCATGTTGAAAAACCGATTTCTTCTCCACATCACTTATTAGTGTGTGACGTTAAGAGAGGATGATCATGGACCTGAGATAGGATCTTCAAAATGGATTTCACTTATGAAATCTAGTTAAAGACATGGTTTCTCCATGTTTGGTGTTTTGGTAATAGGTTCCAATGTAGAAAATGTTGGTCCTGAAGGCAGATCTAAGGATTGAGGGATCCAGAAATGGCATAGAAATAACTTGGCAAGACACGAAGTCTGTACTCTAGCCAATAGCACGGGAGAGAGGCGTAGAGTATACTTGCAAGACACAAAGTCTGCACTCTAGCCAACTCAATAGAAGCACTAAATGAAGGTTATAAACTGACTACAAGAAAATGCAAAATACAACAATAAAGTGTTCTTCTCTTTATGTTCGCAGACGTTACAATGAGATAGAACAAAAACACAAAAAGAAAACACAAAAAAATCTCCTTGATGGGGTGAACAAGTCACCGATGCTCAAAGCAAGATTCGCCCTATACGCGACTGTTTTCCATAAATAAATTCACTTTATTTATTGTATATTTGGAAAAATTACAACTGTAGGAATCCGATCTAGAAGACGATCGCTTTATCCCTTAGACGATGCGAAGAAGAAAAGCTCTCAAAATTTCAACAACAATTTAGATATCTATGTATCTGTATAATGAATGAGAAAAGAACTCTATTTATAGAGTCAAAAATAACTGAAAAGATAACTATCTTCACAACCTGTGCATAGTTGAAAATCACGCAGGATTTAACATATGCAAGGTTATAAGCAGTTACTGGACGTGGCCTGTAACTGTTGGACACATGGTAATCGTGCATGAGTCGTGTACAAGTTACAGGACACGCAGGTGAGAGATCGGTGGCATGGCTGCCACGTACTCCAATTTGATGAAATCCACGCAGGCTTGTTGAGGACGAAATCCACGCAGACTTTGGTGCAGAAAGCTTCAGAATCCACGCAGACTTTAGGCAGAAAGCTTCAGAATCCACGCAGACTTTGGGCAGAAAGCTTCAGAATCCACGCAAACTTGGGGCAGAAAGCTTCAGAATCCACGCAGACTTAGTGCAAAAAGCTTCAAAATACACGCAAGCTTGAGAAAGGAACATAGAAGTTCAAAATACACGCAGACTTGAGTCAGAACGGCCAGCTGTCTTGATTCGACGTGCCTCGACTGACACAAAATCTCTGACATTGATTGCCTTTTGTCAGTCGTATTAAATGACAATAAGCTCTTTTGGTACGCCAACTTGATGAAGGCTGAGTCTTGTTGAAGAAGATTTCGAAAGTCACGCAATAGTCGGCTGTGATCTCTCGAGTTCCGTGCATATGTGGCATACGAGGAGACATTCTTTGACTGTCGTGCTGTCAGTCATAATGGCATTCTGACAAATGATGAGCTGTCTCTCAGCGTGACTTTTAAACATTGTCTTGATCAACTCAACGTGACTTTTAGACTTTGTCCTGATCAACTCAGCGTGACTTTTAGACTTTGTTCTGATCAACTCAGCGTAACTTTTAGACTTTGTTCTGATCAACTCAGCGTGACTTTCATTTTTGAGGCCTACAAAACCCCCTTCAAAGTTTTCGAAAAATGATAAATTATTTCGAAATACTTTAAAATCGAGATGATAAAATAAATTTAGTCACGCCGAGATGACTTTAAAGAGAGATTTACTCCAAAATGATTGGACTGTTGGGATTCTGTGCAGTTAGGATCCCGTGCAAAAGCTCATAAATCGAGGCAAATAATGATGTTGTCGTTTGGAATTCTTCATGAGCCTATAAATAAGCCATAAATCACTTCTTTCCTTCTTTACTTGCTTTAGAGAAATAAAAATCCACAGAAGAGAAACTTCATCTTCCCCGACGAACTTCATCTTCCCCGACTTCTTCTTCCCTTTCTCAACAGCAATGGCTCCTAAGAAAACCGACGCTCAGGCCAAGGAGAAAGCTCCTGCGACTTCCTCGCGTGCCACCACTGACAGACTTCCTCGACGCGAAGTCACGCATCCTCCTATGCAGCGTAAGTGATGGATGGGGATATGAACTGTTGAAGATGACTTGATGAAGATGACTTTGATGAAGATGAACTCCACATAGAAATCTTATGATCTTAAGACAAATAATAAACTTCAGAAATATATCCCCCCTTCTTAGGGCAAAGGATATTAATAAAGTATGCCCCCTCTTTAGGGTCGGCCATACTTCACATCTTCGTGTTTACGAAGCTCTGTGTTTCACTCAAATGAGCATGGCTCTCATGACTCTGGGTGATTTTTCATGTATTGGCAGGGATGTCAATGTTTGAATTATTCACGCAGCTTTCATAAATCTGCGTGATTTTTTCATATGTTGGCAGAAATGTCCATGTTGAATTATTCACGCAGCTTTCATGACTCTGCATGATTTTTCACATGTTGGCAGAAATATCCATGTTGAATTATTCACACAGCTTTCATGACTCTGCGTGATTTTTCACATGTTGGCAGAAAATGTCCATGTTGAATTATTCACGTAGCTTTCATGACTCTGCGTAATTTTTCACATGTTGGCAGAGATGTCGATTTTGAAATAGTCACGCAGACTTCTGAGAGTCATCCTCTGGATAGATTAGTTTTGATCTGTTAGCGTATATTTTGTCATTTTCACTTCAATGTGATTCTGGTAATGATGCGTGACTTTTCATTCTAATCTGTCTAGACTTTGCGTGAATTAATCACATGCGTGAATAAATTATTCAACGTGTCTTGATAGTATATCTGTCTGAAGTCTGCATGATTTATGAAATATCCTTCAAACACTGCTATTCACGCATAAGGCTCGTAGACATAGATTTTACTGAAACACATCTGACCTTATCTTCTTTTATTTTCTGTAGTGAACATCCGAAGTGAAGAGGCAGATTATGAAGGGCACCTGAGTTTTTCATTTAAACATGATTTATCTCATGTGCAATTTCCACAGTTTGACCTTCCAGAAGCCAGACTGTCATTGTTGGCAAATCAAGACCATACAACTCTACTCTGTCTGATGAATCATGTATCCGTGTTCCGAGGTTTAAAGCCGTATCATTTACAGGAAGAAGGGATTCTTCAGTTCCCCAGAGAATCATGTATCCGTGTTCCGAGGTTTAAAGCCGGGATGTGTACCACCCGAAGACTCATCAATATTGATGCCATTCAGGACGCCTGTTTTCATAAATAAATTCATGGCAAACGAGAATGCATTCTACCCCACTGATTCGATGTCGAGAATAAACGGCTTAATGAATCAGGAGAACGTGAGATGGAGGACTTTGGTCCATTGGGCTCTGGAGCAGTTTGAGAGTGAGCTGAAGAAGATAAACCTTTATGACGCGATCGTCAATTCCTCATACGGCTTCAGACCCAACCCCTTTCTGTTCCTGGCTTTGGTTGAGAGGTATAACCACAGGACGGGGACATTTATGACTCCCAAAGGGGAAATGGGCTTTTCCCTTCATGAGATGGAATACATTTCGCATCTGCCTTCAGGCACACTACCGTATGAAGAGTATGTGCCTACGACAGAAGAGCTGAACTTTCTGTCGGAGAAGAATCCAGAGATGGTGCACCTGTTTGAAGAGATGATGTACCATTTTGGCACATGCACTCTATATTATAAAAGTTCTAAAGATGAAGCCGGCAACCACATCCAGAAGTGGATGTCTTATCTTTTCCTGAACCGTGAAAAGGATGAGAAAAAGATAAACGAGAAGAGATGGTACCAAATTAACTTCTTCAAGCCTCTCTCTGAGAGTGAAATCATTTATCTACTAGAGAAGTATGACTGCAAGGATTTCACGATCATTGAAGACTGGTATGAGTTTAAAGCTGGAACCACCTTCAGCTCGTATGTGAGGCAGAGTGGAAAGACTCTGTCAAAGAACGGTCATTTAGCCGGATTCCTATCTCTTTGGTTAAGAAGATTCGTCGTTCCTGGCTCCAGCTCTCTAGACAGAATACATAGAGGCGTTATCTTTGCAGCAGTGCGCCTTATATATGGTTATAAGATAGACTTATTATCAGCGATGACCTGTAGACTGAACGCAGGTCTTCAGAATTTTGTAACCAATATGCTATCTAATCAGAGGAGGATGACCGATGAATTCCCCAGAATAGAGATGCCCTTTACATATCTATATGGTTGGCTTCTTCTCCATCATGACGGTCTGATACCTCCGGGAGCAGGAGGGAGTGGCAGTCTCTTTTTGGAGAAGTACTCTGGAGAAACTTTCTGGAAGGTTCACACTCTTCCAGAATGTAGAAATATTCTGAATCGAGCGTCACATTGGTCCATTCAATGTATCCCTCCACCACTGGGTTATGAGAGCATGCCCTTGAATATGATAGACGGAGATAAAGGGAATAAGCTAGATGATGTAGCCTTTCAGTGGTTGCAGAGAATCCGGCCCTCTCATCTGGTATACCGTCATGAAGAAATGACGTATCTGGAGCCGTATCTACCGAGCCGATTTGCCAGGCAATTCGGATATGACCAACTTCATGTTGGGAATGCCACCACTTGCCTTTCTGCTCGTGGAGGGCTTATTGACGGAGCTCGGGCCTGGAGATACTTCGTGGCTAGAGATACAAAAGCTGTATTCTCTATGCCTAATCCTTTATCCAGCACGGGGACGAAGATGCTTTACACATATGCTCGCTTCTATGTTTCGTCGAGCACCTTCATGCCGAGTTTCCATCTGAAGACTTTTGTTGTGGAAGACGACCCAGCTCCATCAAAGAGGTCGAAGAAGAAAACTGTTATTCAACAATTTCCTTCGGAACCTGAAGATGAGACAGCGGAGGTTGAGCCCCTATATGACTTATTTCAGGAAGGAAATTTTTTTGATGAAGTTCTTCCTCCCATATTTGTATCCCTTTCTAAGAGGAAGCGAAGCGATGAATCTGAGACAGTCTCCAAAAAGAGTACTAAGTCTCAGACATCTAAGAAGAAGAAGAAAGGGGTCTCAGTAACTGCCACTTCATCTTTAGGTGGCATCTCAGTTGACGAAAATGACGCCGCCGATAAAGTCGAAAATACAGATAAAGACGATGCTCCTTTGATAACAAGGAGGTCGAGAGACAGGTATATCAAGAAGATCGTCGGCAAAATGAAGGGCAATGAACTCCTGGAAACGATTATGAGTGGAGGAGTCTTGCCAGAGATCAATGAAGCGGCTTCCACTGAGAAAACAAAATCTGATTATGTTCATCTTCCAGCAACTTCCGCTGAACAGACTGAGGTAGAGTCCACTCGAGCTCAGGAAACGACTGCTCCGACAACAAGTGAAGTAGCTACTGAACCCTCAGAGATGAGGATGATCCCTTTTGAACATGGGACTGAGGGCGTCATCCAGGCATTGGATGACCAGATTGAATATTCTGAAGAAGAACCAGCCCCGGCAGAAGTTACGGAACAACCGGAAGTTCCAGAAACTCAGGTTGAAGAAAACATTTCTTTGGCCAGAGGCGATGAAGATGTGTCAACGTTCGAGCTACCAGCTGCTGATGACTTGTTAAAGAATGTTTGTAAAGACATCATTCTTCGAACTGATATTCCAGAAAAGACTGAACCGGTAGTCGATACTGAGCTTGCTATCATTACTGTTCCTGAGATTCATCCATCTCAAGGAATAGATGAAGATGTGAACATCATGGACTCCGGATCAGAGATTCATCCTGAAGCTGGGGATGAAAAAGAGTCTGAAGAAGAAGAAGAAGCTAAAGAAGGAGATGATTGGCATGCTGGCACTTTTACTCATTATGACGAAGATAAAGTCAGAGGGAACAGAATGGAACTCAGCTCCGAACCTGCTCAATCTCCGGACAACGCTCCAGCACCCAGTAATTCTGGAGCTGCAAGCAGCCACATGAAGCAGGTGTCGGACACCATTATGGACCGGCTACGAGAAGACGCAAGACTCCCTCAATATATAGAATATGAACCTCAGCCTGGTAGAATTTTATTCCAAATTCTGTTTCTACTGTTTCTTTTTCTTTAGATGCTGATTATTTTTCTTTGACTAGTAGGAACTGCTGCAGCAATGAGTTCAACTCATGCTCCACTTGTCCAGGCGGATGCTGATGAAGGGAGTTCGCACTTGCCAACTTCTCCAGTGGCACATACTTTCGTTCCCAGGATAGAGAACGTTCAAGCTTCTTCTTCAATGATGACAGCGACTCCTGGGTTTGAGACTGGACTAGCAAGAACTCTGGGGATGTATTCAGATATCATCTATTCATATCTGGATACATATTCCAAGCGTTTCTTGAAAGACGAAGCTATGCCCTTCTCTGAGCTTCGAACTATGATCAATTTCCCGCTCATGGCGTTGCGACATGCTGGTTGCGAATCTCAGTACATCTTCTTCGAACATCTCTTGGATGAGTTGGAAATAACTATCCGAAAATACTGGGAGACTAAGAAGGAAGACATTCATTCTTTAACGGTGGCTGAGATCAGTCAACTAGAGCATGAAGCCCAGTCCCAGCAAGCTGCATTAGAAGCATTTCTTGCCTCTTCTTCTGAGAAATTAGTAGAAAAGGGTGAAGAAATATTAGCTACTCGTCAGAGAGTAGAGCTTCTGGAGAAAGATAAAGCATCCAAAGCTGAAGAGCTGAAGAAGTTGAAAGAGGAGTTGGCTCGTCTTCAAGAGCAAATTGCTGTCATAGAAACAGAGCTAGCTGAGGTCATTGCTGCTTATATTTCTGAAGCCGAACGCTGTGAAAGTCTTCAAAAGGAGCGAGAGCAGATGCAGACAGAGCAAATTGAAGAAGTTAATCGTCTCCAATCTGCTATTATCATTTTTGATGAACAAAATGTCGCTGTTGAAGCAGCAGAAAAAGTTCGAAAAGCTCATGAAGAGAAAATAAGTATTGTACTTGATCGTATTAAGGAGCTAATAACTCCTAATAAATAGATCTTGTAATCAACATTTGGATTTTGAATAAAGACGAATAAGAACCTTTGATCTAATTTTTGACCTTGTTGTTTTGATAATGATATATTTATAGAAAATATGTTCAGAGGTAAATAATACATGACACGTTTCAATAGAATAGAATATACAAATGAACTTTGCAATTCTATCAGATGATATTAAACCAGAGATGATCTTAGTTTAATACTGATTAGAAAAAATAAAATTCAGACATAAAAAATATCTTTGAACTCAATTTTTCATGATCTTTAGATTCGAGAATCAAAAGACTAGATGTCATTTTCATAAATATGATACTGACATGGATGATGAACGATGATGAATTGTAAATGTATGTGGGATGAACAGAAAAACCAACAAATGATGGAATGAACGGATAAACCGTCAAAAATGAATGATAATGAACGGATGAACCATCAGATGATGATGAATGAACGGGTTAACCGTCGAATTATAATGAACGGGCGAACCGTCGGATGAATGTGATAAATGAACGGATGAACCATCAGGCATTATGAACGGGCGAACCGTCGGATGAATGTGATAAATGAACGGATGAACCGTCAGGCTTTAATGAACGGGCGAATCGTCGGATGAATGTGATAAATGAACGGATGAACCGTCAGGCTTTAATGAACGGGCGAACCGTCGGATGAATGTGATAAATGAATGGATGAACCGTCAGGCTTTAATGAACGGGCGAACCGTCGGATGAATGTGATAAATGAACGGATGAATGAATGTGATAAATGAACGGATGAACCGTCAGGCTTTAATGAACGGGCGAACCGTCGGATGAATGTGATAAATGAACGGATGAACCGTCAGGCTTTAATGAACGGGCGAACCGTCGGATGAATGTGTCGCTTCATTATTTGAGGAACTTCTGTCTATAAATATAGCAGAAATCTGACAAGAACGAACACTTCTACTCTTCAACATAAAAATGTCGTCTGAAGAAGTATCCAAGAAGGCTGAAATCGCCCCGAAGGTTCAGAAGGGCACTGAAGAACGCCCTGCCGATCCAGTTCATCCGAAGGAAGTAGAAGCAGGCGAAGGTTCGTCTGCACCCAAGCCACTACGAGACATTCTGGACTTTCTGCTTGATCCAGGAAGGACTGAAGAAGAGGAAGCCATGAGGATGGCTGCTTGCAAATTCCTCGTGGGTTCCAGCAAAGAAGTTCTCAGCTCTTTTGCTGATCACGTTTTTGAGAAGGACGACAGCGGTCCGCGTCCAAGTGTAAAGAAGGATGATAGTGACCTTCTTTAATATCATGTACTATCATCCATGATGAAATAAAATTTGAATTTTATTTATAGACTTGAACTTGTCTGATGATTTACAAGTATTTATATTTATACATAATACTTTTTAAGGAATTTGCCATTAATAGGCATCATAGCAATTCGACCATCCAGTTCTGAGAGTTGATAAGCTCCATTTGAGAAAACTCTGCTCACAACATAGGGACCTTCCCACTTTGCATCGAACTTGCCTTTACTCATATGAGTCATAGTCATAGGACGTCTGACTGTTAGAACAAGTTCTCCTTTTTGATATGCTCGAACTCTGACTTTCTTGTTAAAAGCTCTTGAGATTCTAGCTTGATAGAATTCGATATTCTGTTGAGCAGATAATCGTTTTTCATCCAGAGCTTCTAATTCCTGAAGTCGAAGACGATCATTATTCTCAGCGGTAAGTTCATTAGCGATTGCTATCCTTAATGAAGGAATTTGAATCTCTAATGGAAGAACAGCTTCGCATCCATATACTAGAGAGAAAGGTGTACATTTAGTAGCATTACGAACTGTAGTACGGTAAGCCCACAAACATTCACCGAGTTTCTCACTCCAATTACGTTTGTTAGTAGAGACGAACTTCTTTAAGAGTTTGATGATGGTTTTGTTGAAAGCTTCTGCTAATCCGTTAGCTGCCGGATTATATGCGGTAGAAGCCACATTGTTGATCCGATGATCGTCGCAGAATCGAGTAAATTTCTGGCTGACGAATTGTGGTCCATTATCATGAATAATGCGTCGATGAACACCAAATCTGTAGATGACATGATGCTTGATAAAGTTGACGACATTAGAAGTCTTAACTTCAGATAAAGGAATAGCTTCGGCCCATTTGGAAAAATAATCGGTTATTGCGAGAATAAACTGATAACCTTTTGATGAAGGCGGATTGATCGGACCGATAATGTCCATGCCCCAAACTTCGAAGGGCCATGATGCTGCCGTTGGATGTAGAAATTCTGAGGGTTGATGAATGAAATCCGCATAGATTTGACAAGCTTTACACTTCCTTGCATATTCGATGGCATCTGATACCATAGTGGGCCAATAATAACCCATACGTCGAATACGGTCTTAAAGTTTTGGTCCAGGTTGATGTGCTCCACAAATTCCATCATGTGCTTCGCGAATAATTTGTTGAGCCTCATTACCGGCAATACATCGAAGAAGTAAACCATCATAAGCTCGACGATATAAAATTTTTGTAGTATAATTGTAATAGAATCTGAGTGATCGTCGTCTGATAGATGCTGCCTCACTCGAATTATTTGGAAGAATATCATACAATACGAAATCTGAGTGATCGTCGTCTGATAGATGCTGCCCCAGTACCGAAATACGGAGACGGACTAGGCCAGCTACTCCATATGAGGCACGTAACGTCATACGGCGATCGTGGCTGTCGAGAGGCTAGGGGGTACATGCTACAATTAAGTCTCCTATGGTCCCACAGAGTTCTATATCTCAATCACTCAAATCACATCAACAATTAAATGAACATTAAAGATAAAGCAGTAAGGCGTCCCCGACGCTTCATCAAAAATGGTCATGAGAGACTAGCTTTATAATTTAGCTATCTCAGAGAGTCAGGAGTACAAAATTATACACAGCTGCAGTCTGTTTAACTACAATGATGTACTGACACAAAATATCAAGTAATCCGGCTAACAGGTGCCGGTGGCTAAACGCCGCAAAAGTATAAGCAGGAGTGGTGGAGAAGAAATCCACTCGAGTCCCCGAACCGCCATGCTCCTAGTATGCACCATGGATGTCAGGGAGGAAGATCGTGTCCTCTGGCTCTGCTACGAGATCTGGCCAAACAAAACCAGCGGGGTCTGCCCCGAATAGCAAGTACCGCCAAAGGGGCACAAGAGTTAAGATTAAAAACCCAGATAATAGAATGATTGATAATAGTAATACTTATGCAACTATTATAGGGTAGCACAACATCCTCGAACCCATATGGCACCCTTACAACCAAACAAGGACAAAAGGTGCCGCATGGAGTCGGGACGTGTCGTACTCTATAACATTCACATAAGTTAAAAGGTATAAACAATAAAATCTCCTGATCGTGACTTCGGTCGATAGCCTATCGCAGCACAATAACCAACCCAACAATCAAACAAGAACATGGGTTGGATCATGTACCATGATAGACCATGTTCCTCAGTCATTCACAGAAGTAGCACTTCACAACCAGAATAAGTCTTCCGTTCATAACTTCGGTCCATAGCCTGTCATAGTACGATAACCAACCCAACAATCAAACAAGAACATGGGTTGGATCACGTACCATGACAGTCCGCTTTCCTCAGTTATTCACGGAAGGTAATAGGATACAAGCAAGTCGTTTTCAAGGCCAATCAAGTCTACGAGTTTCTAGTGGGACGAGGTTATCCTCGCGTCATGTTATTAGAAAATCCTTAGATCGTATCTTTCCAGCAAGGCTAGCCCACCCAGGGGTTCGCGTAGACAGGTGTTATTGAGCACATGTCCCTCGTAAGGCCACCTTGCCAAAACATATATTATATAGCAGGAATTAATCGGATACAGTCATCCACTCGTTGCAGATGACACAGTATCCGTGGAGACCAGCCGGCGCGTCAAGACAATATCTCAAGGTGGCTGGTGTAACACGATCTCGGGATTCTGCCCTCCCCATGCATCTAGTATATTTAGTTGCCTAGTTTAACCCTAGGTGAAATCTTGGACTCTTATGCTGTGGCCTGCATGATTATCCTCCTAAAGTCGTACTTTAGTACGAGTACCCCAAAGAGGATCCATGTCAATCAGTATGTCAACATGTGCTACCCTCCTTAGTGTAATGCATCATTGCAAATACGCCACGTGGAGTTACGAGTCTTTTGTCGAGCATGAACAAGAACTGGGACATTCAGGTACATGTATCAGGCAGGAACTCTTTGTTCTCCGGGGTCACATTATTGCTCATATCATGCTCGGGACAAAAGGCGTAAGGATATAAAATGGTCATATAATATCTGATAAAATATCAAAAGCATACGCACAAAAGCACGCACGCTCAAGGGGTAAAAACTCACGCAGGCTCACTCAATGCGGCGTGCGTAAAAAATCATGCAGGCTCACAGACTCAAGGAGAGAGCTGCGTGAAAAGTCACGCAGGCTCAAGAAGAGAGCTGCGTGAAAAGTCACGCAGACTCAAGGAGAGAGCTGCGTGAAAAGTCACGCAGGCTCAAGGAGAGAGCTGCGTGAAAAGTCACGTAGGCTCAAGGAGAGAGCTGCGTGAAAAGTCACGCAGGCTCAAGGAGAGAGCTGCGTGAAAAGTCACGCAGGCTCAAGGAGAGAGCTGCATGAAAAGTCACGCAGGCTCAAGGAGAGAGCTGCGTGAAAAGTCACGCAGACTCAAGGAGAGAGCTGCGTGAAAAGTCACGTAGGCTCAAGGAGAGAGCTGCGTGAAAAGTCACGCAGACTCAAGGAGAGACATACTTCCAACAGGAAGCGTGCTCAAACAGGAGCACACTTCTCACTTCTTCTCCAAACAGCAAGAACACCATGGCTGAACCCAAGCTTCAAAGCATCATAACTTGGCCATCCGAACTCCAAATCCAAATTTCCAAGGTTCCAACGTAGGTGAAACTGAATGCTCTTCCACATGGAAGCATCAAAAACCCATAAAATCCAACTAAAGTAGATCAAACCATGCAAAATCCGAAAATAATTAAAACTTAGATCTACAAAAATCAAAGCTTCAAAATAGAAATTTCTAAGTTCTAAACTAGTATAGATTGAGGAGAAGAACATGTTTTGGCAAATAGTTTTGTAAGAAATCATTGACAAAATTATGGATCCATCTCTTGTGCAAGTTGGTACTTGCCTTGGTTGGTGGAGGAAATAAATGAGAGGAATAATGAGAGGAGAAAGAAGGAGATGAGTTATATATAAAGATCTTGGACCCATGGGTTCATGATGAACCAAAGGGTTCAAGATGAACCATTGGTGAACCAAGAATAGGTTACCCAAATGAGCCAAAACTGTAGGCCCAGATGCAGAAAATAAATTAGGAAATAATATTTTGTCAAATATTTTTGGGAAATGCATGAAGAAATACTGCATAATAAATATCGTATAAATTCAAGGTAAATATAATTTATCGGTTTACGTATTAAAATACGTATTCCAGGATTGGGGAGTGACATCTCTACCCTTCTTAGAAAAATTTTGTCCTCGGAATTCCAGCCAAGACAGGATAGTGAAATCAGGACAAGCAAGGCACAATCACATACAAGTTAACTATCATAGCAGTTATTATTATACATCACAAGGTGCAAAACAAGCAGGTGCAGATAAGCATGGAATCGTGTCAATAAGGTGCAAAAATATACCTTATCAGTCAAACAAATGCGGATACCGAGATCTGATCTCGTCCTCGCGCTCCCAGGTTGACTCTTCCGAAGAGTGATGGTTCCAAGAAACACGGACAAGGCTTATCGTCCGATTCTTGAGTACCTTCTCTCGCCGGTCCAAAATAGATACGGGTTGTTCCTCATAAGTTAGCTCGGTACCAACGACTAACTCAGAATGATCGAGGATATGACTCGGATCCGGGACATACCCACGTAATTGGGACACATGAAACACATCATGTATGCCAGTTAACGAAGGCGGAAGGGCAAGTCGATAAGCTACATCGCCTACCCGAGCGAGAATCTTAAAAGGACCAACGTATCTTGGACTAAGCTTTCCTCGGGTTCCAAATCTGATGATACCCCGAGTTGGCAAAATCCGCAGAAACACTTGGTCGCCAACTCTAAACTCTAGAGGCCTACGATACTGATCTGCCCAATGACGATGTCGGTCCTGCACAATTCGAAGGCGCTCTCTGACCAACTTAACTATCTCCACAGTCTGCGTGATCATCTCTGGTCCCAACAACTTCCGTTCTCCGACGTCGTCCCATGCCAAAGGGGACCTGCACTTCCTTCCGTACAATGCTTCGAACGGGGCCATCTGAATGCTAGCCTGATAGCTGTTGTTATAGGAGAACTCTACTAGATGAAGGCGGTCCTCCCAAGATCCGCCAAAATCCAAGGTACACGCCCGTAGCATATCTTCTAACGTCTGAATGGTTCTTTCTGATTGCCCGTCAGTTTTTGGATGATAAGCAGTACTGAATCTTAACTTGGTTTCCAAACTTTGGTGTAAGCTCTGCCAAAAATGGGAAGTAAACTGCGTATCCCGATCTGATACTATACTAACCGGAACTCCGTGCTGTATTACTATCTGCTTCATGTACATTTTTGCTAGCTGTTCAGTAGTCTGTCCAACTCGGAAGGGAAGGAAATGAGCGGCCTTCGTGAGTCGATCTACTATTACCCAGACTGCATTCTTGCCAGCCGAGGATCTAGGTAAACCGGTCACAAAATCTATCATGATGTGCTCCTATTTCTATTCTGGGATAGGAAGCGGCTGTACCAACCATGCTAGTCTCTGCTTCTCGGCTTTCACCTGCTGACATACCAGACACTTGGATACAAATCTCGCTATCTCTCTTTTCATACCATTCCACCAAAAGTACTGCCTGATATCTCGATACATCTTCGTTCCTCCTGGATGAATGGAGTAAATAGAACTATGAGCTTCGGACATAAATTCTTGCCGAAGGTCTCCACTCGGTACACAGAGTCTGTTTTCAAACCTGAGCGTACCATCTTCATGAATCACTAACTCCTTCCTACGGCCTGATTCACACTCCGACCTCAACTTCTAAATCTGTGGATCTCCTGCTTGTGCTGCCCTTATCCTTTCTACTAAGGTTGACTGAATCTGCATACTGGTCATTCTTCCTATATCCCTTGGCAAAACTACTTCGATTCTCATACTCTGAAGGTCTTCTAAAATATGCTTCTGCGAGGTCAAGATAAAGGCACTGTCTCTCCTACTCAGTGCATCTGCAACTATATTCGCCTTGCCTGGATGATACTGAAGATCTAAGTCAAAATCCTTCAGTAGTTCTAACCATCCTCTTTGCCTCATGTTCAAATCTCGCTAATACGTATTTTAAACTCTTATGATCAGTATAGATCTCTACCCGATCTCCGTATAAATAATGCCTCCACAACTTGAGTGAAAACACCACAGCTGCTAACTCCAAATCGTGAGTCGGGTAATTCTTCTCATGGTCTCGAAGCTGCCGAGACGCATATGCTATCACCTTTCCGTGCTGCATCAATACACATCCAAGACCCTTCCCAGATGCGTCACAATATACTGTAAAGCCTCCCGCTCCTACTGGAAGCGTCAAGATCGGGGCTGAGATCAATCTCTTCTTCAATTCTTCAAAGGATGCCTGACAGCTAGCTGACCAAACAAACTCTACGTCCTTGTGC
Source organism: Iris pallida (assembly GCA_029216955.1). Classification (NCBI taxonomy): domain Eukaryota; kingdom Viridiplantae; phylum Streptophyta; class Magnoliopsida; order Asparagales; family Iridaceae; genus Iris; species Iris pallida. The sequence goes on from JANAVB010000397.1 coordinate 9,674,581, forward strand.
GTCAAACGCGTTAAGGGCACAGAGATCTTGGCAAAGTCCGCCACGAACCTTCTGTAGTAACCAGCTAATCCTAAGAAACTTTGCACTTCTACAACCGTTCTCGGGACTGGCCAATGCTCTACGGCCTCAATCTTCTTCGGATCCACTGACACTCCTGCCCCAGAAATTACATACCCCAGGAATGAAATGTGATCTAACCAGAATTCACACTTATCGAGCTTCGCATAAAGTTGATGCTCCCTCAATGTCTGCAAGACAGTCCTAAGATGTTTCTCATGCTCCCCTTCACTGCTGGAATAGACAAGGATATCATCTATGAACACCACCACAAATTTATCCAAATACGGCAGAAAGATGCGGTTCATTAAATCCATGAATACTGCGGGGGCATTGGTTAGTCCAAAGGGCATTACTAAAAACTCATAATGCCCATATCTAGATCTGAATGCTGTCTTCGGTATGTCTTGCTCCCGGACTCTTACTTGATAGTATCCTGACTGAAGATCGATCTTGGAAAAGACGCTGGCCTTGCTCAACTGGTCAAACAGGTCATCAATTCTTGGTAGTGGGTACTTATTCTTCACTGTTACTGCATTCAGCTTGCGGTAGTCGATGCATATCTTCGTCGACCCATCCTTCTTGGGGACTAGAATCACTGGCACGGCCCAGGACGATTTACTGTCTCGGATGAATCCCTTAGACTTCAACTCTTCTTCATGTTGATACAACTTATCCTGTTCTGACGGCGACATTCTGTAAACTCTGTCTGCAATAGGCCTCGTTCCAGGGTTCAACTCAATGCTAAATTCTACCTCTCTGACTGGGGGTATTCCTGGGAGCTCATCAGGGAAGACGTCGAGAAAATCTTCGACCACTCTCGGAATCTGTCCTGGCTCTGACACTGCTGCTGAGATGACGCCTCCGGCCTGATTCTTCAAGGTTCGAGTAAAGATGAACTGCTCCATCCCAGGAACGCTGAATATGACCTTACCTCCTCTATAATCAATTGTCGCATGACTGTCTCTCAACCAGTCCATGCCAAGAATGATATCAAAATTCCCCATAGGGAATTCAATCAATGATGCGGGCAGTAAATGCCCACACACCTCCACCGGACATGAAAAGCGTACTCTGCTAACTTCTATGAGCCCATTGCTGGTGAGTATATCCATCCTCTCCGGCAATGCCTCAAACTCTAATCCAATCCCTATAGCATATTGTGCAGAGATGAATGAATGAGTAGCGCCTGAATCAAATAATGCTACAGCGGGAAATGAGGTGACGCGAATTTTACCTACCACCACGTCGCTAGACGCTAGAGCCTCTCCCAAGGTCAATGTGAGAGCCTGGCCCCGCGGAGCCCCTTGTTGCAGCCTTCCTCGACCATGCTGTTCCTGCCTCTGAGGGCCCTCTGCTTCCTGTGCTTGGCGAAACATCTGAGCCTGCGTTGGTAGATGCTGGGCTAGGGGCCTTACTGCTAATACTGGCCCTCCACTCGGGGTTGCCACCGGAGCTGGCAATGCTGGAAACTGCTGAGCTGGCCCTCCTGGCCTCTGCATCACAGGACAAGTGGAGATACGGTGGTCTGAACTACCACACCTCAAGCATAAGCCATTCGCTGACCGGCACACCTCCCTCGTGTGCCCTGCCTTCCCAGAGAATGTACAGCCCTGGGGTGCTCCCTGACGCTGTTGTTGGTTCCTCGGCTGCTGATGCCGAACTGGCATTGTATTAGTTGACACGGCCGTCCTTTGCGGTGCTCCTGCATCATGAATACGTACACCGGGTGCTGGTGCCGAGGTTCGCTGTATTGCTCTACCTCCAACCTGGGAATGAGATCTCTTCTGACCTCCTGTCCTTGATGCCAACCTCTGCTGGGTAAGCTCGTGCCTCCGAGCGGCCGTCAAAACAGCGTCAAACGTCTGGTAGTCGTGTCCTTCCACAAGCTGTAATAGTTCCAAATGAAGTCCCTGTTGGAACCTCATGGCCTTCTCTGGCTCCTTTGCCACCATTGCTGGTGCGAAATGGCACAATCGGCAGAACTCTACTGCATACCCATCTACGGTCTTGCCTGCTTGCTTGAGAATGATAAACTTCTGCTGGAGCTCATATCGAGCTACTATGCCAAAATACTTGGTCTTGAATCTGTCACTGAAGGTGGTCCAATGAACAGGGCATCTTGTACCAACTTCTTCTGATGCCCACCAGTCGCGGGCAAGATCCTGAAGTACCAATTTGACCTGATCAACCTTCTCATCATCTGGAACCTTAGCTGCCACAAGAATGGCTTCGATGTCTTGAATCCAGGCATCCGCAGTGATGGCATCCTCCGTGCCATCAAAATACCTCGGGTTCAAGCGACGAAACCTTCCTGATGCTCCCGAGTCAGCCCCGACACTCCTCTCAAGAGCTAACTGAATCCCTTGGTTCAGCAACACGTTCTGCTCCTGCTGCCGAGTCTGTTGCTGTTGGTTAGAGACAAAAAACCCCCGGATGATCTCCAGGAGTGCTACGGTGTCTGGTACTGCCGTCGCTGCTGGTGCTGCAGGAGTTTCAATAACCTGCGGCTGCACTGCCTCTGGTTCCACTTCTGCTTGTGCCTGCCCTGGGGAAGGTTCTCTTCCCTGTTGCTACCCAGTCGAGCCATGCTCTTGCTGCTCTTCCTCATGGGCCTCACCCGCTACTGAGAATAAAGCACCCCTATAGAGAAAGATATAAGATTATCAAGTCCGGACGAGGAAGATTTCGAGGATGCAAGTCAGGTTAGAGATCAAGGCAAGGACAGAGAATTCAAAACAGAATTTCAAGGGAAACAAGTTTTGATTGAGACTCCTAATAATTCGTAATACCCCACAAGCCTGAAAATCAGACCTGCATGAGCCACCACTAAAACCTTGTCACGCCCCAGTACCGAAATACGGAGACGGACTAGGCCAGCTACTCCATATGAGGTACGTAACGTCATACGGCGATCATGGCTGTCGAAAGGCCAGGGGGTACATGCTACAATCAAGTCTCCTATGGTCCCACAGAGTTCTATGTCTCAATCACTCAAATCACATCAACAATTAAATGAACATTAAAGATAAAGCAGTAAGGCGTCCCCGACGCTTCATCAAAATGGTCATGAGAGACTAGCTTTATAATTTAGCTACCTCAGAGAGTCAGGAGTACAAAATTATACACAGCTGCAGTCTGTTTAATTACAATGATGTACTGACACAAAATATCAAGTAATCCGGCTAACAGGTGCCGGTGGCTAAACGCCGCAAAAGTATAAGCAGGAGTGGTGGAGAAGAAACCCACTCGAGTCCCCGAACCGCCATGCTCCTAGTATGTACCATGGATGTCAGGGAGGAAGATCGTGTCCTCTGGCTCTGCTACGAGATCTGGCCAAACAAAACCAGCGGGGTCAGTCCCGAATAGCAAGTACAGCCAAAGGGGCACAAGAGTTAAGATTAAAAACCCAGATAATAGAATGATTGATAATAATAATACTTATGCAACTATTATAGGGTAGCGCAACATCCTCGAACCCATATGGCACCCTTACAACCAAACAAGGACAAAAGGTGCCGCATGGAGTCGGGACATGTCGTACTCTATAACCTTCACATAAGTTAAAAGGTATAAACAATAAAATCTCCTGATCGTGACTTCGGTCGATAGCCTATCGCAGCACAATAACCAACCCAACAATCAAACAAGAACATGGGTTGGATCATGTACCATGATAGACCATGTTCCTCAGTCATTCACAGAAGTAGCACTTCACAACCAGAATAAGTCTTCCGTTCATAACTTCGGTCCACAGCCTGTCATAGTACGATAACCAACCCAACAATCAAACAAGAACATGGGTTGGATCACGTACCATGACAGTCCGCTTTCCTCAGTTATTCACGGAAGTTAATAGGATACAAGCAAGTCGTTTTCACGGCCAATCAAGTCTACGAGTTTCTAGTGGGACGAGGTTATCCTCGCGTCATGTTATTAGAAAATCCTCAGATCGTATCTTTCCAGCAAGGCTAGCCCACCCAGGGGTTCGCGTAGACAGGTGTTATTGAGCACAGGTCCCTCGTAAGGCCACCTTGCCAAAACATATATTATATAGCAGGAATTAATCGGATACAGTCATCCACTCATTGCAGATGACACAGTATCCCTGGAGACCAGCCGACGCTATCTCAAGGTGGCTGGTGTAACACAATCTCGGGATTCTGCCCTCCCCATGCATCTAGTATATTTAGTTGCCTAGTTTAACCTTAGGTGAAATCTTGGACTCTCATGCTGTGGCCTGCATGATTATCCTCCTAAAGTCGTACTTTAGTACGAGTACCCCAAAGAGGATCCATGTCAATCAGTATGTCAATATGTGCTACCCTCCTTAGTGTAATGCATCATTGTAAATACGCCACGTGGAGTTACGAGTCTTTTGTCGAGCATAAACAAGAACTGGAACATTCAGGTACATGTATCAGGCAGGAACTCTTTGTTCTCCGGGGTCACATTATTGCTCATATCATGCTCGGGACAAAAGACGTAAGGATATAAAATGGTCATATAATATCTGATAAAATATCAAAAGCGTACGCACAAAAGCACGCACGCTCAAGGGGTGAAAAGTTACGCAGGCTCACTCAATACGGCGTGCGTGAAAAATCACGCAGGCTCACAGACTCAAGGAGAGAGCTGCGTGAAAAGTCACGCAGGCTCAAGAAGAGAGCTGCGTAAAAAGTCATGCAGACTCAAGGAGAGAGCTGCGTAAAAAGTTACGCAGGCTCAAGGAGAGAGCTACGTGAAAAGTCACGCAGGCTCAAGGAGAGAGCTGCGTGAAAAGTCACGCAGACTCAAGGAGAGAGCTGCGTGAAAAGTCACGCAGGCTCAAGGAGAGAGCTGCATGAAAAGTCATGCAGGCTCAAGGAGAGAGCTGCGTGAAAAGTCACGCAGACTCAAGGAGAGAGCTGCGTGAAAAGTCACGCAGGCTCAAGGAGAGAGCTGCGTGAAAAGTCACGCAGACTCAAGGAGAGACATGCTTCCAACAGGAAGCGTGCTCAAACAGGAGCACACTGCTCACTGTCTTCTCCAAACAGCAAGAACACCATGGCTGAACCCAAGCTTCAAAGCATCATAACTTGGCCATCCGAACTCCAAATCCAGATTTTCAAGGTTCCAACTTGGGTGAAACTGAATGCTCTTCCACATGGAAGCATCAAAAACCCATAAAATCCAACTAAAGTAGATCAAACCATACAAAATCCGAAAATAATTAAAACTTAGATCTACAAAAATCAAAGCTTCAAAATGGAAATTTCCAAGTTCTAAACTAGTATAGATTGAGGAGAAGAACATGTTTTGGCAAATAATTTTGTAAGAAATCATTGACAAAATTATGGATCCATCTCTTGAGCAAGTTGGTACTTGCCTTGGTTGGTGGAGGAAATAAATGAGAGGAATAATGAGAGGAGAGAGAAGGAGATGAGTTATATATAAAGATCTTGGACCCATGGGTTCATGATGAACCAAAGGGTTCAAGATGAACCATTGGTGAACCAAGAATAGGTTACCCAAATGAGCCAAAACTGTAGGCCCAGATGCAGAAAATAAATTAGGAAATAATATTTTGTCGAATATTTTTGGAAAATGCATGAAGAAATACTGCATAATAAATATCGTATAAATTCAAGGTAAATATAATTTATCGATTTACGTATTAAAATACGTATTCCAGGATTGGAGAGTGACAGGTGATACAAGAACAATTCCAACTCCAGCAACAATGTCACCATTAGGACCTATTCTTGAAGCTCCGTCGAAGAATAGACGCCAAATAGGATCTTCTTCATCAATTTGATTTGAGTCTAGGACTTCATCTGGAATTTCATCGTAGAGTTTTGAATTCTCTGGAATTGAATGAGCAGCCAGAAAATCAGCTAAAGCTTGTCCTCTGACTGATTTCTGAGGGATGTAATGCATGTCATATTGAGCAAGTAAAATTTCTCAGTTAGCCAAACGAGAATTTAAAACACTTGGTTTCTTTATCATGACTCGTATGGGGTTGATCCTGGAGATGACATGAATAGTCTGGCCAATGATATAATGTCGTGTCTTTTAAATAGCGAACATCAGGGCTAGACATTCTTTTTCGACCGGTGAATATCGAGGTTCAGCTCCGGTCATAGTACGACTGAGATAGTAAATGGCTTATTCATGACCATTTTTATTCTTTTGAGCGAGTAATACACCCAATGAATGACTCATTGCTCGGGTATATAAGAGGAATGGTATTCCTGAGACAGGAGGTACCAATACTGGAGGTCTCATCAGATATTGTTTTATATCATCGAATGCTTTCTGACATTCATCATTCCAGACAAAAGAAACACCTTTCTTCATAAGTTTATTGAATGGTCTGCAACGCCCTGAAAGATTAGAGATGAATCTTCTGATATAAGCGATCCTTCCTTGAAATCTTTGTAGCTCTTTTAAGGTGCGTGGAGGACGCATCTCTTGGATGGCTTTGATCTTCTCGGGATCTACGTGTATACCTTTCGAGGTAATAACGAAGCCGAGAAATTTGCCACTAGAGACACCTAAGAAGGACTTAGTAGGGTTCATCTTTAATTGATGCTTACGCATTAGATCAAAAATAGTCTTCAAATCTTGGATGTGATCCTCTTTTTGTCGACTTTTGACTGCAATATCATCAACGTAGCATTCGACTGTTTTCCGTAAATGTTCACGGAATATAGTGCTCATGGCTCGTTGATAAGTTGCTCCTGTATTCTTGAGACCAAATGGCTTAACTGTATAACAGTATGTACCGATCGACGTTCTGAAAGAAGTGTATTTCTCGTCATCTGGAAACATTTTAATCTGATTGTACCCAGAATACCCGTCCATGAATGACATCCGTTCAAACCCACATGTATTATCGATCATAACATCAGTAATTGGTAGAGGGAATTCATCTTTAGGACATGCCGCATTGAGATCGCGGAAGTCTATACATACTTTGATCTTACCGGTCTTTTTAAGGATAGAAGCTATATTAGCCACCCAATCGGGATGTTGTTCCTCTCTAATAAACCCAGAGGCCATGAGTTTATTGACTTCAGCTTCAATTGCATCCATAATGTCTGGACAAAATCGTCGCTGTTATTGTTTGACCGGTTTAGCATTCGGCATGATATTGAGTTTGTGAGTTACAATCTGTGGATTAAGTCCTGGCATATCTTCATAACTCCAAGCGAAGACATCGATGTATTCTCGAATAAGTTTGATCATGTCTTGCTTATCAGTTTCTGAAAGACTTTCACTGATGAATATTGGTTTGGGGGATCCCTCTTCACCAACATCTATTTGAACAAGTTTTTCTTCAGTCGGAGGTTCTTTTTGCTCGAATCGGAACTCCCATTGATTATCTAACCTTTGGGCCCATTGTGTCAGGTGAGATTTTAAACTCATCTTCGTTTTCATCATCTTCTTCAGAACCGTCAATGGAGACCATGTTGGAAGACAGAATGTTGTAATGGATGTCACCGATACTTGTATCAGAATCCCAAGAGGTAGTACTAGAAGAATTAGATCTATTATCTTCATCAGATTCGGGATCTTCATGGACAGTATTGATAAAAGGAGTAGGAGCAATATAACCTAATCCGCATTTTGTCCTCCCATATTTCAGAGGAGGAATCCGGACAGGCATTTTTTTTCCTTTTCCATTATTGAGGCCAGTTCTGAAGTCATAGCCCATATTTTTGATAATCTTTAGATTGCTGACTATAACGACGTAGTTGTAATCTTCCAGTATCATCGTTTTTGTCGTCATCTTCTAAATCAGAAGGATTCTGGGGCCCTTTGTAGAAGAATATTGGAATGTCTCCTGGCTTTCTACTAGGAACCAGAAAGTATGAAGTTTGTACTGATTCTAGGGATACGTCTGTATGAAAAGTCTGTACGACTCTTATGGTTATTGTTCTCAAGTTATCTGACAAACGCAAATAACTATGAACATGATTACACACATCAATATACTGCAAAGATGGAGACTTTTCATTAAATTTAAAAGCAGTAGTATTTACATTGGGAGAAGGCTGAGCCTTAGAAATCTTAGCCAAATCAATGACTAAAGGAGGAGAAGAAGAATGAGAAGAAGTTTTGTTTCGATTAAGATCGATAACAAATGGCTCAGAAGAGGTGAGCTCCCTTAAAGCCTGAGATGGAAGAGTAGTCCGCCCTCCAACAGGGATTACCAGAGTATCCTGTTTTATATGTGAAGATACAGGAACTGTAGTACGTCCACTGACAGGAATGATCAGTATATCTTGAGTAGGCGACTGAGGTAATGGAGAGATCCGTCCGCTTACTGGAATAATGAAAGAACCTTCTCCAGAGGGTTTAGGAGATTATTGCTGAGTAGTTCGACCTTTAACAAGAATTATCAAGGTCTCACTTTGTGGATCCTTTTTCTTCATAGCTTGTATCACCCTTGTATACTCTTCTTTGTACATCTGAGAATCATTGAAATAAGCTTCAACCCCATGGAAAGGATTTATATCAGCAACTTCCTTTTGTACTCTTCCATTGCTGTCAATGTATTTAAAACACTGATGAAGAGTAGAAGGCACCACGTTATTCTCATGAAGAAAGGGCCTTTCCAGAAGAAGATTATAAGATCCCACGATCTCGATCACATAGAAAGTGACTTTGGATCTGAAATCGCCTATCTGAAGTTTCAGATGAATCTTTCCCAAAGCCTCGCTTCGGCTTTGATTGAATCCCAGGATAGTAGTAACCGTCTTGGAAAGCTTGTGAAGAGGGATTTTTAGTTCATCCAGCAGACTCTTTGGCATTATACTTATAGCAGACCCTGGATCAATGAGGATACGATCTATCTTCATCGTATCGATATAACCGGTGTAGTAGAGAGGCCGATCATGTCGATTATCCTCCAGTAGCATGTCGTCTTGTGTAAAGGTGATATTTGGGATAATTTCCAATACACTGTTGCAATGTAAGCAAGTGGCAGGTTCTTCATCTGGCTTCTTTAATTGTGCAAGACAAGAGTCAGCCTGAAGAAGTGCCTCACTTAACGTCTCCCGAGTCTCTTTAGAAAGACGTAGAAGTTTAAAGAGGGACATTCTAGCTGGAGTATTAGCAAGTTGAGCTAGAATGTCAAAGTTATAAGGTTTCTGAAGCCCAAGAGGAGGGGATTTCTTGATTGGCTTATCAAATCGAGCCTGTTGTTTACCTTTCTCAAGAGCTGTGGGCTTGGAAGGAGTAGGTTCAACCGGTGCAGTTGAAGGAACAGGTGCAGTGGATGATTCTTCTTCAAGAGGAATATTAGGAGCATCTTTGTCAGCAGGAGGGATATCAGGAGTATCCTCAGGACTCTTGGAATAATCCTTTAGATAAGGTTTCCCTGTTCTAGTAGCACCAGCAAGTGCTTCTGATTTATCTTTTGATTCTGTATCGGGAGTAGATCCGAAAGAAGTCATATGACATGACTTAGTTTTTCCAGCCTTCTTAGATTTTTGGGAAGTAGTCTTTTGAAGAGGAGGAGATTCAAAATCTGCTACCAGATCAGGATGAATCCATATTATTTCTCCTGTTTCCATAGTGATTGGTACTAATCCTTCAGACTGTGGAGGAGGAATATTCACTATTTCAAGAGTTGCCTTGGGAATAGGAACGATCCCGCTTTCAAGGAGTTGAGGAAGAAAATCTCCGAATTGCATAGAGACGACGTTGGAGGTGACGGTCTTATCTTTCGGAGTAAGAGAGATAGCTCCAGATTTAATCATTTCCTGGATCTTTCCTTTCAGTACATAACATGTACGAACTGTGTGACCCAACATTCTGTGGTATGGACAGTATTTAGGATGATCGGTCTTGCCAGCTTCATCAAGTTTCTTGATTTCAGGTAATTGTATTTTATTACCTTTCAGCAAATATTCAAAGATACCAAGGACATCATCGTCATCAAAAGAGTATTCTTCTTTGGGACGAGGTGCTCTTGGTTGTTGAGTCGTAGAGGCAGGAGGAGTTTGAACAGTCGATGCATCTTTACTCTGAAGATTAACTTCAAGGGTTTCTTTTTCCTTGCGAGTATTGGATTTAGCATTATTGTTTGTACTTTGACCTGTTTCTTTAGGAGTCATCTGCACTCCTAAACCTTTGAAGGTTTCAGCACTAATTTCTGTGGCCTTGGCACTAACTATGAAGGAAGGCCAATCTTGAAATTGAGTAGATCCTGTCCACATGCTGATAATTGGCAACAAATTTGATTTGTATGTGTCAATGGTAACAGCATCAGGAGTTCCAAGAGGCATCTTCAGAGCTTCTCTTCGAAACTGTTCAATGAATTCCTCTGTAGTTTTATTATTTTTCTGCTTGATTCTTATAAGAGCAGACATAGTCATGTCATTGAGCCCTTCATAAAACCGTTCAAGAAACATTTGTTTGAAACCGGCAAATGAGGTAATACACCCATCCGGGAGACTTCTATACCATTCATAAGCCGTTCCTTTGAGACATCCGACGAACACCCGAGTAAGGAGGGCGTCACTTGGTTGTAGCTGGTCAGTCATTACTTCAAAGTGATTAATAAATTGACTCGGAGAAGTGGTTCCATCATAGAATGAGATAGTAGGAGGCTTGTATTTAGGAGGATACAATACTTGCTTCCATTCTATTGGATAAGGTTGCTTGATGCCTAACCTTTGTAAACCGTCTTTCTGTTTGAATGCCTCAAATTGAGTTCGGAGATTCCTCAATTCTTCAGTAACAACTCCGGAGGATTGTGGAGTTGTAGCTTGTTGAGAAAAGTTGGGAGGAGGAACAGCATTATAAGCACTACCCCCAGCTCCAGAGTGACTAGGAACCGGTTGAGCTTGCCCAGGAGTATTGGATTGTACTGCTGGAGGAACATGTACTGGACTTACACCAGTGTCAATTGGTATAGCATCTGGTACAGTCTGTCGATTTTGCAGCTGGGTTGCCATGAGTTCATACATCGACTTCATAGTATCAGCCATAGATTTTATTTGCTGTTCTAAAGAAGCAATTCTTTGTTCTTGAGGAGTCATGGAAGAAGAAGGTTCATCAGTATTCCCATCGACCATATAAGTCGTGACTGTACGAGGGATTATTGATGAACTGGTGGATGTTGTTTGTTCTGAATCATTACTTTGTGTATCAAAGTCATTTGTAGGAGAATTACCCCCTGTAGGCAGAGGTGGGAAGTTAGATTCTCCAAGAAATTCAGAATCATCTTCAGAAACAGAAGTTCTTTGACTAGAAGCCAGGACTCTTGCTCTGGTGCCTCTATATACTCCATCTGGACTATCAGTCCTACCCCCAGTATCCTGAGAGGTCATGTTAACAGAAGCAAATAGAGGTTCATCTTCATCAGGCATAGGTTCACACTGAATCCGGGTGAAGACAGATTGTCGTTTAGTTTGACATCTGTATTGTATCATGACTCTTGGCTGGAAGTCACATTCAGCATCAGCATGGTCATGATCCATTGATTGACATCTGCATTGAATTATGACTTTTGGCTGGAATTCACATTCAGCATGGTCATGATCCATTGACACAGAATTATTCCTTCTCTTCTGTTGAAGGTGTTCCCGTAAATCTGTCTGTGAAGATTGAGGTACATCAGAGAACATTCTTTGTGTATTTTTAGGAATATATTTCCGGTTCTTGGGTCTTGATGGCTCTTGATTATATAGAGAGTGATTAATCTGAGCCACATAATTTCTAGCATACTCTGCATCTGGATCTCTTGTTTTTGTTCCCGCTTGGTATGGTTTTTTGACACCAGAAGTGCTTCCCAAACGGGTTTGATTAAGTTTTGTTCTTAGATCAGTTGGAGGTAAAACATTGGTTTTTGATACTTGGAGTTTTTCTTCCATTGATCTGGATATTTGCAGAGAAGGAAGAGTTAAACCACCCCCTTGATTAGGAGTTGGTAACAGACCCTCTTTTATAGACAAATTATATGCCCAATTCGAAGAAGTCGTAGAAGAAGACATTAAGAAATGTTTCTTCTTAGACTTATTCAAGTTTTGAGACATAGAATGTCCAGAAGGAAGAGTAGTCAAAAGACCATCTCCTTTTCTTTGACTAACAAAACTGTCAGTCAAAGCTGTTCCTGAAGTAAACACTACAGGAGCAGAAGAAACAACTAAAGAGTTATTTCTTTTCGAAGGGACTTTGTGAGCCATTTGTGGAGGAGTTCTAGCAAGACCACCCCCAGTTTTAGTAGAACTTGGCAAGGAAGAAGAGATAGCTAAAGAGCTATTCTTCTTAGATGATGTATACGGAATACATGCTGAAACAGGCTTGGTTAAAGAACCAGTGCTGTTAGCGTGACTTTTGAATTTAGAAATACACGCTGGAACAGATTTGGCTAAGGAGCCAGTGCTGTCAGCGTGACTTTTGAATTTAAGATCGCACGCTGGAACAGGCTTGATTAAAGAACCAATGCTGTCAGCGTGACTTTTGACTTTGAGATTGCACGCTGGAACAGGCTTGGCTAAGGAGCCAGTGCTGCCAGCGTGACTTTTGACTGCTGTCTTCTTCGAGCACACAAGAGCGTGCGTGCTTGCAGTAGAGTCTTTGCCAGTGTTAGGAGTAGATACTATGGCAGAAACTTCACCATTGGTTGCCAACAGATTCTTAGGGACGTAGACAGATTGTCTCTTCGACTTGGCAGTGGTGATGGAGGCTGAAGTGGACTTGCCACACTTAGCCCGCTACATTTTTTCGTAAGCGAGTTGATCGAATTGGATCGATATCACCTTCTTCGTCGAGCCGACTGACGAAGTGTCGCATTGAGTTGTTGCCATCTCAGAAGAGGAGATGGTTTCCCCAGCAGAGTCGCCAATTTATTTTCCATAAATAAATTCACTTTATTTATTGTGTATCTGAGAAAATTACAACTGTAGGAATCCGATCTAGAAGACGATCGCTTTATCCCTAAGACGATGCGAAGAAGAAAAGCTCTCAAAATTTCAACAGCAATTTAGATATCTATGTATCTGTACAATGAATGAGAAAAGAACTCTATTTATAGAGTCAAAAATAACTGAAAAGATAACTGTCTTTACAACCTGTGTATAGTTGAAAATTACGCAGGATTTAACATATGCAAGGTTATAAGCAGTTACTGGACGTGGCCTGTAACTGTTGGACACATGGCAATCGTGCATGAGTCGTGTACAAGTTACAGGACACGCAGGTGAGAGATCGGTGGCATGGCTGCCACGTACTCCAATTTGATGAAATCCACGCAGGCTTGTTGAGGACGAAATCCACGTAGACTTTGGTGCAGAAAGCTTCAGAATCCACGCAGACTTTGGGCAGAAAGCTTCAGAATCCACGCAGACTTGGGGCAGAAAGCTTCAGAATCCACGCAGACTTAGTGCAAAAAGCTTCAAAATACACGCAAGCTTGAGAAAGGAACATAGAAGTTCAAAATACACGCAGACTTGAGTCAGAACGGCCAGCTGTCTTGATTCGACGTGCCTCGACTGACACAAAATCTCTGACATTGATTGCCTTTTGTCAGTCGTATTAAATGACAATAAGCTCTTTTGGTACGCCAACTTGATGAAGGCTGAGTCTTGTTGAAGAAGATTTCGAAAGTCACGTAATAGTCGGCTGTGATCTCTCGAGTTCCGTGCATATGTGGCATACGAGGAGACATTCTTTGACTGTCGTGCTGTCAGTCATAATGGCATTCTGACAAATGATGAGCTGTTTCTCAGCGTGACTTTTAAACATTGTCTTGATCAACTCAGCGTGACTTTTAGACTTTGTCCTGATCAACTCAGCGTGACTTTTAGACTTTGTTCTGATCAACTCAGCGTGACTTTTAGACTTTGTTCTGATCAACTCAGCGTGACTTTCATTTTTGAGGCCTACAGCGACCTTTCCCCACGAACCAGCAAGTTCAAGTATGAATCTCTGGAACACTCTTTATCACCTTCGGGAAGACTTTAGAACTCAATTCGGACAGGAAAAGCAGTTGGCGCATGGACTTGGAAGCCTCTGCTGCTGTGGCTCATGGAGCTCCTAGAGTGGGATTGTGGCTCTCCAAATTCTCTTTCTTCCAACCCAGAAGCTGGTGGAAGGGGTGCTCTATTTATAAGCAGATGGCACCCATGAGCTCATGGGAATCCCCATCGGCATAGGGCGCATGCCAACCAAAATTCCATAAAATTTGGATATGTGCGCCGACACAGCAGCGTATAGCACGGCCCGCTTTGACAGCGTCGCCCACACCGCATGCTGAAAATAGGATTTGCTCGTAAGCTCCCAATACATATATGCCACAGCGGAAACACTGCTCCGTGTTGCATATTGACAGCACCGCGCGCCTGGCCTCAATGGCGTAGGACCACTACAGCATAGGGCTGCTACGGCGTTGGGCCACTACGGCGTAGGACCACCATAGCGTAGAGCCCCTACGACGTATGGCCACTATGACACATGGCCTCAAAGGCGCATGGCCACAAAGGCGCATGACCATCAATGCGCTTGGCTGTAATGTGCCATACGTATGGCGCCTGCGTTCGCGCGTGCAACCGAGCTAGCAACTCACGTAGGAAAGGAGCGCATGAGTGCCATGCGTCGATGATGACGTGCTAAGTGCAAAGTGCGTCATCAAAGTGCCACTTTGCACCCTTAGCCCGGTTCGAGTCCGAGTCCAAGTCGATAATCCCTTATGGGGCTTAGCTCCTACGGATTTCTAAAGTGAGTGTCAAAACAAAGGTTTGTTCAATGTGATTTAAACTTACCTCTCTAGGAAATCAACCCACATGGGCCACCTCATCCCATGTGCATACTCCAACACAAGCATGGCTATATATTGAGATATACACCATGGTGGTTTTTCAATGTGGGACTAAAGTTTCCAAGCTAAGTAAAAACACCAACAATCCCCCACATATATCACAATATATGGTTGAGCGTTCCTCACAGTGACTGTCATCATGTATTAGGAGAGATATTGCTTCAACTTGAATCTTCCTACATAAGTCAAACTATAGTACAATACAAGAATGGGCTGAGCCTTGAATTCTGCACCATAGTCGTTATTCTTCCCACTCACATCATGACATCAGCTGTTCCTTCGATTGCACGTTAACGGCTATGTGCTGACCTGGTCTCGGTGTATGTATCTTGCTGTCTACAAGTTTACCCTCAAGAGACGGTCCACATCTCTATCCATAAACTTAGGTGAGTTCTTTTATGTAAAGAGTTTTTAGCATGAAGCCTTGCGCTTCCTTACAGTGCTACGCCTCCATGACATGGCACAAAGTCGAGGCTCCACCTCTTGTAGTGTCATGCCACTGTAGCATGAGGTCACAGGCCTATTTGTGGTGCTAAACTACTCAGCATGAAGTCGAGGCTCCACCTCTTGTGGGGTCATGCCGCTGTGACATGGCCTGAAGCCGAGGCTTTACCCTACCTGGTATCTCATCGTAGTGTCACACCACTGTAGCATCACTACAACAAAAAACCCTTTTAATGATGGCTAAAAAGTGTCATTAATGACGAACCATGACGCTTTTTTTTCAAAGCAGCCGTTATGAAAACGGGTGTTATAAATATTTTTTAAAAGCGTTATAAAAACTGTCATGAATAGTTTCTATAAAAGAGTTATGAATAGTTAATATATAGTGCACAATTCAGGACATTTTGAAAGCGCTATGAATAGATAATCTGTATAAGCTCAATGGAGAACATTTATAACACTCAAAATTACTGAACTCATCACATTTATAACGCTTAATACTGCACATTATATATTACTTTCCAAAAACTTCTCAATTCAATTTTAAAACAACCACTTTGAACTATATTCACAAGAAAACATCGAAATGTTATATCACCATCTTCATTACATTATCTCAAAATAGGGTATCCAAATACATATATTTACAACTACTACTTAAATGGATCCTCAAAACAAGTAATTACTTTGGCTTCAACTTGAGCACATCAAAACTGTCAACATCACGTGTAGCAAATTCCTGAAAAAGATAAAAACATGGTTCAATATACTTTGTAATATCGCTCATGTACCAAAACATAAACTGAGGAACTGGCATTACCTTTCTAAATCAATCCCTTCCTAGGGTTTACAGGTTTCTACATGCCCAGAGAAAAGAGAAATTAGCTACAAATAGAAACCAATTCAGATATTGCACAATAAAGCAATGGTTATGTTCCTGGCCCAGATAACTGTTCAAGTAAAACAGATGGTCAGTTGTAGACCACAAAACAGATTCTAGTCAATATTGAGTGAATATCATAAGATAACTACAACATAGAAGCAGAAGCGGATGACAAACAAGTGAACAGTAAGGTGACAAAAGAAAACCCTCAACTTGTGAATATAACAATAATCAGATGGTTCTTCAGCTCATATCTAATAACATATCAATAAAATCAGAAAAACAAAGAGCTGACGTAACCGCATAAATATCAACAGAACAATTATCAAATAATGGCTATTTCGTAATCACTATCTGGTAGTCAATTTTCTAGTATAACTCTCCTAGAATCTTAAGAAAAGGATAAAGTTTCTGCAGGTAGAGTCAGATGCTAAATTTAATTATGTTACTGGTAACATATGTAAATAAAACATCTTTTGATCGGACTTGGAATCTGGATCACGACCTGGGGCAGATAATGATTTAGATATGAGCTGTCTGTGTGAATGGGCATTGATCAATCTTTGAAATGGGTAAAACATGCCATAACTTTAGAAAAGGTTTGCTAAAAGGTAAAGATAAAGAAAATGAACAGTTTTTTAAATATGCTTTTATGATGTGCAGTAGGGAAATTTATTATATACTTAAGGTACAGGAGGAAATGTGAAACAGTTGTGGATTTCTTTATACAAATTCTATGTCTCGACCGTCAATATACATGCCTTCCCTCTTTCTCTTTTCGCACAAGGCAAGATCTCGTTGGAGAAAATTTCTTCAACGGAAGTCTATGATGCATGCACACAGATTCCGGATACTAATAAGGACAATACATACACACATGGACAAACATACTCTTTCCCTCTCTGGAATTCATGATAGTAATTGATAAGTTTGTTTTATCCAAGGCAGCTAAAACTTCTTATATTTAAATAAAAATGCAGTCAAGTTTAGTTTAATAATAGCAGTAAAGACTACTCACCATTAGCTTAAACCAACCAAGCATCTTGTGCCTCCTGTTCTTTCTATCCATCTTTAAATTGTCATCTAGGCTGCTGGTATCCGCAGAAAATTCTGAATCAAGACTACCAGCATCATCATCAACAATGTAGTCTCGCTTCTTATCAGACAAATAAGCAAGCTGCAAGAAAAGAGAAGGATATTATTAAATACTAGAAGATGAAACAAATATCATGACCAAGCTAATAAGATTAAATACAGTAAATATCAGAAGCTACAAAGTGGTGACTTCAGTTCAAAGGGAAGTTATAAAAGATTAACCTTAGTCCAGCCATAACAAGATGTTATATGTTGATATTTTGTTGATTGCGAACTAAGTGTACTTCTCCGTATTTTGGGCATGATTTAATTTAAAATGGTAGACTGACGTCTGGTTTGGTTAAGATTTACAAGTTTGTTGAAAAAAAGAGTCGAGAAAAATTTGCTGAGTTCCAACGATGAAGTTGGAAAGTGAAGTAGCTTCACCAACCTTATCAAAGAGAAACATGAATCAAGAACTTCTGTTACTTTCACAACATATCTACACAGCAAAAACTGCTGGTTTGTTATCATCAAATTATGAAGGTATAATGCTTGATCCACAGTGCCAGAACTAATGAAACTGAACCATAAGCCTACACATCTAGAAAGGACTACCTTAATTAATCAGTACACACACCTATCGTAGTTATGATCATACCACAAAATAAGGCTATTACATGTAAATTTTTGGCCGAGACAAACACTGGAGAGGATCCTAGCATAATACCAAGAAGAGTTCTTGAATCATCTAAGAATGCACAACAATGACATAAGAATCAACTTTTTCTTCATAATGCTTCCAGACACCTAGATTATTAGACTACAAAGACACCATATGGTATACATAAAGCCAAGAAAATGGAAGACATAAAGCCAAGACATAAATTCTCCCATAAGCAAGAGAAAGGGAGATAGCAGAATAACAAAGTAAATAATACATTATTTATCACTAAAAATAGTTATATGTAGATAGCTTAAATTACAAACTAGTGATTAGTATTTTATTTATGAGCAAACGATGAACTTCCACCGACACCAAACATTTTTTTACCGTCTGTTCTCTGCTTAGTTGATCGAGACATTGATTTGCTATCTAGTTAGACATATATTTGGTGATCGATGGAGAGAAATCATACCTTCATAATGACAGGGTTATTCCATGGTCTCTTGTTAGACCTAAGACACCCTCCCTGTAACGCCTCAGAACCAGAACACTGGAGAGCGAGGGCGTACATAGCCAGCTACGTATATTGAAGTGCAACCCACCTCGCTATACAGTCACGGCTGTCTAGATACATGAGGGTTTAACTACAAGCCAACAGTCTCCTATGGTCATGAACAAGCCTATTGTCTCAATTTCAAGCAAGCAATAATAGTTACAAGATGTCAGAGCACCAAATATATAATAGCAAAGCGTCCCATACATTACATATTGGATGATCATGAAGCTAGTCGTTACAAAATGTCAGGACTAGCAAGAGTTTAGTCATACATGATCAACCCTAGGATATGTCAATCATGTTACAGCCCGTAGGCAGACAATAAATAAAGGTGCAATACGAGCTAACACGTGCTTGCCGGCTAAACGCCTTAAAAGAATAATTTTACAATAAAGTGGGAGGACAAAAAGAAGTCCACTCGTTGCCAGGGTTACGCCTGGTGGTCACCATCTGGCTGGAAGACAGGTAGATCCTCTGGTGCTGCTCCGATATCTGGCCACACAAAACCAGCTGGGTCAGACCCTAGAAAGAGCAAGTGCCACAAAGGAGGCTTCACTTAGGAACTAAAACCAGTATATCACAATAGAATATTAAGGATAAATAATAAATAAAGAACTGATAATAATAGAGATAACAAAAGTAAACTGAGTACGAAGAAACCATTCAAGTAGCCAGGTCACAACCGTTAAACCAAACAAGGACAGGGGTTGCAGCCCTTCACCTGAATAGAAACCCGTCTCAAATACTATTGGTACAGTGAAGACAATCAACGAAGAGAGGACACAGAACTGCTCCGGGAGCCAGGTTACAACCCTTAAACCAAACAAGGACCGGGATTGTAACCCTTCGCCTGAACAGAACTGGACCCCTGATCTTTATTGCGAAGGCCAGCATAATTAATCATGGTATTAAGGTAAGGTAAAACATGACGAACATGGCATGGGATTGCAATAAGACAATAAACGAAGAGAGGACACAGAACTGCTCCGGGAGCCAGGTTACAACCCTTAAACCAAACAAGGACCGGGGTCGTAACCCTTCGTCTGAACAGAACTGGCCCCCCGATCGTTATTGTTAAGGCAAGCATCAATAATCATGTCATGTCACAATATTGCATAGGATTAGAATAAGACTAAGCGGAAATAAACTCCATCCAATCAATCACGACCAATCAAGAGTACGGCTTGATACTTTTTAACTAACTAGGGTTATCACAGGCCTAGTTACTAGCAAGATGCAATAAGATTATCCCAACATCCACAATACCTGTAGACCATCCAGGTTATCTGGGTCGATTGTCCGTTTATGAAGAATGCAACACGTGACTGTGTGCTGGAAATGTGCCCTACTCGTCGGTAGGCTACAAGTCCACTTGAGCACCCAGATAACGGGATTGGCTGTAGCTGGAAAATCTCTTCATGACTACTGGATTATTCTAGTTATTAGCCTTAGTTGAATTCAGTAGGTACCCCTGACCGTGGTACTCAGGGATCCCCATACTAGACATGATGCAAGATAGTACCAGTTTATTTGTACAAACACAATCGCCCACGGTGTCCAGATCTTTTATACTTGTCATGTCAGGCTAGCTGTCGTAACAGCATGTCGAGATATATCATGTCAGTTTACTTGTCAAGAGTGCGCCACAGCGGGCAACTATCGTGTTCTATTCTTACATTATCATGAATGAGAGAAACTTGCATAAAATAACTAGTGACATATTCTTGATGCCAAGGAAAAGATCTACAACTTTCACGTTGGGAGTTAGAAGAAATTCGAGCCACAATTCGGTCAATTAGGACATATAACAGTTAGAAATAGCCAAAATAGGCATTATACGGCCTATTCGGCGATACCATATGCGGCCAACTGCGACATGCGGCTTATGCAACCCAACTGCGACACCATATATGGCCAACTGCGACATGCGGCTTATGCGGCTCATTCGTGACATCATATGAGGCCAACTGTGACATGCGGCTTATGCGGCTCATTCACGACATCATATGCGGCCAACTACGACATATGGCTTATGCAGCTCATTCGCGATATCATATGCGGCCAACTGCGACATACGGCATATGCTGCTTAACTGCGACATCATATGCGGCCATCTGCGACATGTGCCTTATGCGGCTCAACTGCGACATCATATGCGGCTAACTGCGATATGTGTCTTATGCGGCTCAACTACGACATCATATGCGGCCAACTGCGACATGTGCCTTATACGGCTCAACTGCGACATCATATGCGGCCAACTGCGACATGCTGACAAAAGAACATAGAAATGACCAAAAATGCTTTTGGCCATAACTTCCTCATCCGAAGTCGAAATCAAGCGAAACAAAAGCCAAAACCGCATGAAATTGAATTCTCTACAACATAGAACCAATAGTTTTCAAAAATAACCAAGTTTTAGAGATCGAAACTAAGTGAACCAAAAAGTTACAAACTTAGATCTACAAGAACCCATCCATCAAATCCAAAAATGCTAAGTTCTAAAGAGTCTTAGAATCAAGTAAGGAAGAGAATGGAACAATAAAACTTGAGATCCATCATGAAGCAAGTTTGCACTTGCCTAGCTCTCTTCCCTGGTAGGTGGAAGAGTAATAGTGGAGAAGAAGAAGTGAAGGAGAAGAATAAATGAAGAGAGAGAGAGAGTTAGGTGGAAATATAAATGAGGGTGGTGGTGGAAGGTGGGGGTTCGGTCCACCTAAAATCAAGTCAAGCTAAACCAGCAACAAGTTGAACCGAACCAAGAAGGAATGCCAAAATAACTATGCAAGAAAATATGCAATACGAGTCAAGAATACGTACACGTATACCAAGATACGTAATACGAACCACATGCATTACAACTCTACCCTGTCACGACCCGCACCCGTTTTTTTTTAAAATGGATACGAGACGTGTCCAAGCCAGCCTACGCCGCAGTGTCGGCGGTAGAACGCTGTCACGGCCATGAAGATCCAAATCACAAATAATGCTCATTCACAAAATTAATTAATCTCACAAGATCACAAGTTTTACATTTGTAGAAAATATAAACTTGTACAAATAAATGAATGACTACTACTCAACTATCTAGCTAGTCTCTAGGCTTTGTCTGCAAATATTCTCGTCACTCCCCAAGCTAAGTGAATCCATGGCTAACCTGAAAATGTTGGTTTCCAGTCAGGAATGGAACGAGCACATTTCACTGAATGTAATTTCAAATAAAGAAAATGACTATAAAACAAAGGTTAGACATCAATCATGAGTTTTGAAAATAAACAGAAAATACAAAAAATAATAGTAAATAAATAGACACCAAATACTTTCCCCAACTGTTAGAAGTACCTTTGATATGTGATCCGTCTGGGACACTACACCGCACGGTCTACGAGATCTACTTGCATGAAAGATAAACACTGTCTACGAGATCTACTTGCAGAAAAGTAAACGAGGTCTACGAGATCTACTACATAAAAGTAAACGAGGTCTACGAGATCTACTGCATAAAAGTAAACGAGGTCTACGAGATCTACTACATAAAAGTAAACAATGTCTATGAGATCTACTGCATAAAAGTAAACAATGTCTACGAGATCTACTGCATACAAGTAAAGAATATCTACGAGATCTACTGCATAAAAGTAAACAATGTCTACGATATCTACTGCATAAAAGTAAACTATGTCTACGAGATCTACTGCATAAAAGTAAACGAGGTCTACGGTCGGATCACACATCCTTGGTACTTCTCATTTCCGACTCAATAATTTATAATAGAGTATAGACATCACATAACCAATGACTAATCAATGAAATATAGTAAAAATCAATATCGAAATACAGACAATAAACTGTACTCGCCTATGGTCCTCTGCTGGTGAAACCGACAATCTGAACCACTCAATGTGCCACAATAGTCAAAATCCATACAACAGTCCCCGAAAGCTGAAATAAACATCACCAATGTTCTTAGAATAGTCAAATTAGCTAGGATTGCCTGTCCTTAAGCCCAATTCTGGACACAGGGGCAAAACGGTAATTTTAGGCCAAAACGATGTCCGTCGTTGGACTCGCTTTGTACCGAAAAGCGTGCCAGAGTCAACGGTCTCTAAAGTCGTCAAACTATATGTCTACGGATCCAGTTTTCTGATACGAACCCAACCGTATGTCCAGAGTTGGATTCTGGCGGGCCGTGCACAAAATCGACCGTTTAGTGGGACCGTGGGGCCCGCAAAACGACGTTCGATTCAACTGCCTCAGAATTGGACCAAACTTGGCATACAGGACCAGAAAAACGATACGGTTCTGTTGGCACAAGTTTTGTCTCGATCTGACGAGCGTGCACAAAGTAATTGGAGAATTTGCAAAGTGCACGATACGGTGAATTTCGACGGATACGCATCAAATTCGTCGCGTACACGCGACCAATTTGAATTCCGTCAAAGCCCACACGACCACAAAGCCGTTACGCAGCTTTTGATCCTTTCGGTACGCGACCACGTCGTCCGGATTGGCGTGACGCACGTCGTGTGGATGAATTTTCTAGTTTTGAAAACAGATTTTTGGGAAACTTTGGGATTCGATTTCTCGACGCTCAGTCGATAATTTCAAATTTCGTAAGAAGGGATTCGAAGCCTTACATGTTGTCAAAAAGTGTCTTCAAATAGTTTTCTAAAATTCCTAACTAGTTGATCAGAATCCATTTCGAAACATGAGGGTTTCGACTAGAAAACTGTTCTGATTTGGATCAGTTTTTCGTCAATGTTCGTGTCGCTATATCGGGCAACCTGGGGTACCTAAATTCAAACTATTTGAAGGGATAGGGAGTCGTATATGTTGTCTTCCTATCGAACCAATTGGTTCGAGAAACCATGACGAGATGAGAGCGTGGGATACCTGCGAAGTTGACGTTGCGTCGTGTACAACTGCCGCTGCTGTCCCGTTACAGTCGTTCGCGCGTGCGCGCGGCCGGCTCCGGCGCTCGTGCGACGGCGGGGTTGGTCGCCAGGGTCGGTGGGTGGTGGTGGCGTCGAGTTTTGCTCGAGTTTTAGGGTTCCTCGATCCTATGTTCGCAATTATATATATCCACTCGCGCGTTTGCTAAGGAGCTGATTTGCTCGGGCTGCCAATTCCATTGGCCTGGGCTGGGTGTGGGTTTGCTTATGGCTGGGGTTTGGGGGGAGTTTTGGGCCAGGCTTTGGAAGCTTGGCTAAATCGGGTGGGCAGGCTGCAGCTAGCTACTGGCCTTGTGGCTTCTATTATATATATAGTGTATTTATATATACACACATAATTAGTTAAAATACCTATGTATATTTATATGTATATATACTTATATATATACACACATACATATATAATATATATTTATATATAAATACATAAATACACATATACAACATATATTTATATTTATATATACATACATACACATACACGCACATATATATATTTAGAATTTGTACATACTTACACACATATTTATATCTATATCTATATATTTGTCCTCTATATATATATTTATCTCTCTACAACAACCATTATTCCAAGCAATCAAATAATACAGTAAATATCCAAACGTGTATATACATACATATATCTATTTATATATACGTATATCTATACACACACGTACAATATATATATATATATATATATATATATATATATATATATATATATATATATATATATATATAATATATATATATATATTTTATATATATAAAATATATATATATATATATATATATATATATATATATATATATATATATATATATATATATATATATATATATATATATATGTACGTATACACATATATACGTATAATGTATATTTGTATACGTATATGTATACACATATATACGTATATAAATATATACGTATACATGTATACACATATATACGTATAATGTATATATATATTTATATATATATACATATCTCTATATATATATTCTTCTATATACATGCATACATATATATATTTGTCTATATACACGTATACACGTATCTTCTATACATACACATATATAATATATATTTATATATACATACGTTCACATTCACACATATATAATATATATTTGATAATAGAATAATATAACCAATAGAATAATAATATTAAATAATAATCCCAATAAAGATAATAATAATAACGAAATTTAATATACCAATACTAGGCATTGCATCTACTTGAAATATGTCTACATGGGTGTATTTGATCTCACTACATACCAACGAAGGCTTGGATTCGGTTCGGGCCCAGCTCGGGCTAAATCGATACAAGTAGTCTCATACAGGTCAATATTACAATTAATAAATAACTAAAACGTTCTATAGGGTTAAGTCGTAACTTGGCCTGGTTTTCTTAGTTAGGACATCACTATGGCTCGGCCTTCCTTGGCATGGCTAATACACTAGTCAAAGCACGCCACTGCACTATCTGTGCCATGATTCCTAGTCGGCTTGTACTCCAAAACTCCTCTATGGCTAAAGTCATCTACCGTAATAATTAACTAAATAATTATTTATAAAAAATCTAAAATTACCATTTAAGTCAAAATAAATAAAATAAAAATATTTCAAAATTCCGGGAAGGGGAGCTACATACCCACCTTAAAAGAATTCCGTCCTCGAAATTCTAACTCATAACCATGCCTAAAATTTAAAATATAAAAATAAAACCACTATTGCCACAATATCCTCGAATTTTTATTTCTCAGAACTATTTATATCTTCTTCCTAGCCATTTCGTAACTACGAATCCTTGAGGACTTCTACCCACCTTTGGTCACACTACTCCTCAAAACTAAAATCATATAATCTCCTAACTAGTTGCTAACAATCCTACCAATAGATATCTACTGCATAAGGCACCTTTAAGCTTTTCTTAACTATCTAGTTATCCTAGATTTAACAGGCAACAGATTACATAAGTAGCTAAGAAGTATTGCTAAATTCTAGTAAGCATGGCCATTCGTCTCTCCGAAACATGAAGGAATAGAAGATAACGAAGAATAACCAAGAGCAAATATAAAATTTCAAGAACGGTAGAGAGTATCCAATGATACAGCTAAAAGAGTATTTACGAACCATTGACCTATTTGCTAGTTTGGGCTACTCTAGTCTAGTCACTGCTAAATCGAAGAACTCTTCATTCTTTAGGGGTCTTACAATCCATGCAATACAGAAGTCTCATTCTCGTAATTCTAATTCAAACAAGGTTCCCTAACGGAACGGGATTTGAGAAATCAAGATTGTGGTCCTAATGGGTTCTCTATTTGGACATCAATCGTTGGTTAGATGAACATTTTGGTTTCAATCTATATGGACTAGACAAGATCTCAATGATAAAACTATCCCTACTAGATTAGGGTATCCTGGAATAGGTTTCTATTCAAAGGATTGAGCTAGTTGCCCGTCCAGTTGGTTAGCTAGGTCCCTAACGCTCAAAAAGTGCCTACAGTGACCTTTGTGTTAAAGTAGCACATGAGGCCTCAATTGGATGGCACACTAGTGGCATGTGCGTAATGGGCTTCGAGTAGATCACAACCATATATTGGGTCGAAGAAATGGGGTCGTGGTAAAGGCTCTAATGGATGTTGGAAAGTATACCGGTACTATGGTAAAGGTTATAGCTAGGCCTTTTATCCTGAAAGTCGTACCATAAAAATAGAGTACAAGGGAACATATTTGAGTGGGACATGATATACCTAGATGAAGGTGGGCTCGTCTAAAGTTTGTATATGAAATTTGTTGGAAGGTAACAGCTGGTCCCGTGCTCCGAATATTAATGACACGGTCGGGGACACAAATGATCTAAAGGGAAAGTGGGAGTCCATGGGGCACTAACTATCATCTTAGTAGAATTTATTCTAATCAATCGGTAATCCTTGTATATCCCTAAATTTTAGAGGCTTACAGTCTACCTACCTTAGAAGCTAGGGCAGGGTTTTAGGAATAATGAGGTTAGAGGGTTGAGAGGAGGACGAGTAACTCAAGGCAAGGTTCCAGTCACAGGGCTGGCCGATGGTAGCTACACTGGTATATATCACTATTATAGCCATGGGGATACTCTATCTCTATCTATCAACTGCGAGCTTTCGTCTTTCCAATCAGTGAAGACGAAAATAATAAAGAGTTCAAAAGAGATGTCACGGAACACAATTACATGATTCAAGGGCGAATGTATAATTCAAGAGGAATTGTCAAAGCTGTCGCGGATGAGATCCTAGAGATATCAACATCTCAATCTACGTAGTGTAATTTGACGAAAAGCGAACCAAATGCATCATGGTTGATCAGACCGTGATACAATGATTCTGATTAGACAATATGTTAGCGGGCGTCCCCAATAACATATGTCTCGAATCAAGCTCGATAAAAGAGTAAGCTTGCAAAGCTAGGCTGTAATAGCAGCATTGGTCAAAAATAGTCAAAATTCAAGCATGCGAGATTTTTGGAAGGAGGAGTAAGTAATTCGAGTTTTGAGAGAATCAAATCCTTACTTGGTGTCCTTGCCTATACAGTCATCTCATTATCGTCCTATCTATAAGGCCTCAGTCGACTAATGGTTTTTGGACTACGGAATTCTATATTCTAAGTAAACCTATTAGTGTTAGTCAATTATCTCGTCGATAGATCACAATGACCATATAATGCGAGATGGGGAGGCATGCTACGGAACTTCTACTAGTATTGGCCTTGGATCTTAGAGGGTATACATGGCACTTTCCTATCCGCTATAATATCCTAAACTTGTAATCACGTCTGAAGTTACTTTACCGAGGATTATGCCTCGCCCGTATAATCAGGCTGCGGTAAACTCTTGGTTCCGTGATTCAGGGATGATATGCTACCAGGTACTCTACTCTATATTGGCACAAGGGTATCTAAGATCTAAAAGAGGTCAATTGAGAACCTAGCTTTAGCAATGTTCCATAGACTATGGTTTGTCGGGATGATTTCAATTCTGTAGGTCGTGCCTCGCCAGTGCGCTGCTGGCTGCAGTGAACCCACATTCTCCACTCTCAAATAATTGACGACAGTGCGCTGCTGTCTAAACTTTATGGGTTAACTAATATTCCTCTAACTATAACCGTAAAATCCATGAGCTTCTAGAGATTCAAACAAGTTGACTGAAATAGAGCGTAGGTATTTGTCGTATCAGTCAATACATTTAAATAACAGACTTGACATGGAGAAGATAATTAAAGACGAAATAAATACAAACATTCTAGTATCTATTTCATGTGCATTTCTATGGTTGAGGGAAAATCTCAAATCAATCTACTTCGAGATTCGCACACGAATTACAGAGTCAGAAATTATAAACTAAATCTTTACAGCAAAAAGAGAATTTAAACATGCAATTCTAACTCATGGAATGATGTTTATATCTAATAGGGCAAAAGAAAATTAAACAGTTTATCAAAATTAACGCCTTAATTCTAGGCAAGCCTAACATACCAAGCAATTAGTATATCTACATTGGATCACATTGTTATATCAAAAGTATAGTGTACCTATAGGGATCTAGCAAGTTATCTAAATTGTATGGCCTATCTAATAACCTTAACTACCCAACGGTCAACTTTAACAAGGGACTCCTATTCCTAGTTATTCTCCTAAATTATTTTAATCCTAATTGTGAATGAGCATTTTCTAGTCGCATGCTCACAATAGTACGACTAATGTACCATTACGAGTTTACAATCATTTGTGAAATCGGACCTGCGTGGGCCACCACAAAAACTTGTCACGACCCGCACCCATTTTTTTTTGAAACGGATACGAGACGTGTCCAAGCCAGCCTACGCCGCAGTGTCGGCGGTAGAACGCTGTCACGGCCATGAAGATCCAAATCACAAATAATGCTCATTCACAAAATTAATTAATCTCACAAGATCACAAGTTTTACATTTGTAGAAAATATAAACTTGTACAAATAAATGAATAACTACTACTCAACTATCTAGCTAGTCTCTAGGCTTTGTCTGCAAATATTCTCGTCACTCCCCAAGCTAAGTGAATCCACGGCTAACCTGAAGATGTTGGTTTCCAGTCAGGAATGGAACGAGCACAATTCACTGAATGCAATTTCAAGTAAAGAAAATGACTATAAAACAAAGGTTAGACATCAATCATGAGTTTTGAAAATAAACATGAAATACAGAAAACAATAGTAAATAAATAGACACCAAATACTTTCCCCAACTGTTAGAAGTACCTTTGATATGTGATCAGTCTGGGACACTACACCGTACGGTCTACGAGATCTGCTTGCATGAAAGATAAACACTGTCTACGAGATCTACTTGCAGAAAAGTAAACGAGGTCTACGAGATCTACTGCATAAAAGTAAACGAGGTCTACGAGATCTACTGCATAAAAGTAAACGAGGTCTACGAGATCTACTGCATAAAAGTAAACAATGTCTACGAGATCTACTGCATAAAAGTAAATAATGTCAACGAGATCTATTGCATACAAGTAAACAATGTCTACGAGATCTACTGCATAAAAGTAAATAATGTCTACGAGATCTACTGCATAAA
Source organism: Iris pallida (assembly GCA_029216955.1). Taxonomy (NCBI): domain Eukaryota; kingdom Viridiplantae; phylum Streptophyta; class Magnoliopsida; order Asparagales; family Iridaceae; genus Iris; species Iris pallida. The sequence continues at coordinate 9,703,636 of JANAVB010000397.1, forward strand.
AGTAAACAATGTCTACGAGATCTACTGCATAAAAGTAAACGAGGTCTACGGTCGGATCACACATCCTTGGTACTTCTCATTCCCGACTCAATAATTTATAATAGAGTATAGAAATCACATAACCAATGACTAATCAATGAAATATAGTAAAAATCAATATCGAAATGCAGACAATCAACTGTACTCGCCTGTGGTCCTTTACTGGTGAAACCGACAATCTGAACCACTTAATGTGCCACAATAGTCAAAACCCGTACAACAGTCCCCGAAAGCTGAAATAAATATCACCAATATTCTCAGAATAGTCAAATTAGCTAGGATTGCCTGTCCTTAAGCCCAATTCTGGACACAGGGGCAAAACGGTAATTTCGGGCCAAAACGATGTCCGCCGTTGGACCCGCTTTGCACCGAAAAGCGTGTCAGAGTCAACGGTCTCTAAAGTCGTCAAATAATATGTCTACGGATCTGGTTTTCTGATACGAACCCAATCGTATGTCCAGAGTTGGATTCTGGCGGGCCGTGCACCAAATCGCCCGTTGAGTGGGACCGTGGGGCCCGCAAAACGACGTTCGATTCAACTGCCTCAGAATTGGACCAAACTTGGCATACATGACCAGAAAAATGATACGGTTCTGTTGGCACAAGTTTCGTCTCGATCTGACGAGCGTGCACAAAGTAATTGGAGAATTTGCAAAGTGCACGATACGGTGAATTTCGACGGATACGCATCAAATTCGTCGCGCACACGCGACCAATTTGAATTCCGTCAAAGCCCACACGACCACAAAGCCATTACGCAGTTTTCGATCATTTCGGTACGCGACTACGTCGTCCGGATTGGCGTGACGCACGTCGTGTGGATGAATTTTCTAGTTTTGAAAACAGATTTTTGGAAAACTTTGGGATTCGATTTCTCGACGCTCAGTCGATGATTTCAAATTTTGTAAGAAGGGATTCGAAGCCTTACATGTTGTCAAAAAGTGTCTTCAAATGGTTTTCTAAAATTCCTAACTGGTTGATCAGAATCCATTTCGAAACATGAGGGTTTCGACTAGAAAACTGTTCTGATTTGGATCAGTTTTTTGTCAATGTTCGTGTCGCTATATCGGGCAACCTGGGGTACCTAAATTCAAACTATTTGAAGGGATAGGGAGTCGTATATGTTGTCTTCCTATCGAACCAATTGGTTCGAGAAACCATGACGAGATGAGAGCGTGGGATACCTGCGAAGTTGACGTTGCGTCGTGTACAACTGCCGCTGCTGTCCCGTTACAGTCGTTCGCGCGTGCGCGCGGCCGGCTCCGGCGCTCGCGCGGCGGCGGGGTTGGTCGCCAGGGTCGGTGGGTGGTGGTGGCGTCGAGTTTTGCTCGAGTTTTAGGGTTCCTCGATCCTATGTTCGCAATTATATATATCCACTCGCGCGTTTGCTAAGGAGCTGATTTGCTCGGGCTGCCAATTCCATTGGCCTGGGCTGGGTGTGGGTTTGCTTATGGCTGGGGTTTGGAGGGAGTTTTGGGCCAGGCTTTGGAAGCTTGGCTAAATCGGGTAGGCAGGCTGCAGCTAGCTGCTGGCCTTGTGGCTTCTATTATATATATAGTGTATTTATATATACACACATAATTAGTTAAAATACCTATGTATATTTATATGTATATATACTTATATATACACACATACATATATAATATGTATTTATATATAAATACATAAATACACATATACAACATATATTTATATTTATATATACATACATACACATACACGCACATATATATATTTAGAATTTGTACATACTTACACACATATTTATATCTATATCTATATATTTGTCCTCTATATATATATATTTATCTCTCAACAACAACCATTATTCCATGCAATCAAATAATACATTAAATATCCAAACGTGTATATACATACATATATCTATTTATATATACGTATATCTATACACACACGTACAATATATTTATATATATATATATATATATATATATATATATATATTCTTCTATATACATGCATACATATATATATTTGTCTATATGCACGTATACACGTATCTTCTATACATACACATATATAATATATATTTATATATACATACGTTCACATTCACACATATATAATATATATTTGATAATAGAATAATATAACCAATGGAATAATAATATTAAATAATAATCCCAATAAAGATAATAATAATAACAAAATTTAATATACCAATACTAGGCATTGCATCTACTTGAAATATGTCTACATGGGTGTATTTGATCTCACTACATACCTACAAAGGCTTGGATTCGGTTCGGGCCCAGCTCGGGCTAAATCGATACAAGTAGTCTCATACAGGTCAATATTACAATTAATAAATAACTAAAACGTTCTATAGGGTTAAGTCGCAACTTGGCCTGGTTTTTTTAGTTAGGACATCACTATGGCTCGGCCTTCCTTGGCATGGCTAATACACTAGTCAAAGCATGCCACTGCACTATCTGTGCCATGATTCCTAGTCGGCTTGTACTCCAAAACTCATCTATGGCTAAAGTCATCTACCGTAATAATTAACTAAATAATTATTTATAAAAAATCTAAAATTACCATTTAAGTCAAAATAAATAAAATAAAAATATTTCAAAATTCCGGGAAGGGGAGCTACATACCCACCTTAAAAGAATTCCATCCTCGAAATTTAAACAAGATGCTAGAATTGCAAGGAGAAGCTATACTAATAGTAAGCTATAACAAATAGTCTATCATGCAGTCATTTATTCAAGCAAGGAATTGAAAGCATAAGGCATAAGAAAGACATTATACCTTATGAGTCAAACAGGTCAGGATATCGCGATCGGATATCATCCTCACGCTCCCACGTCGACTCACCCAAAGAGTGATGACCCCAAGCAACACGGACTAAACTAATAGTCTTGTTCTTGAGTACCTTCTCTCTCCGGTCCAATATAGACACGGGCCTCTCCTCATACGAAAGGTTGGTACCAACAACCAATTTCGAATGATCCAGGATGTGGCTCGGGTCCGAGATATACCGTCGCAGTTGGGATACATGGAATACGTCATGCACCTCTCGTATCGATGGTAGAAGAGCGAGACAATAGAATACATCTCCCACTCGCTCCAGAATATCAAATGGCCCTATATACCTAGGACTAAGCTTTTCCCGCACGCCGAAACGAATAACGCCACGGTTAGGCAAAATCCTCAGGAATACATGGTCGCCGACAGAAAACTCAAGAGGGCGCCGATGAGAATCGGCCCAACGATGCTGACGATCTTGGGCAACTCGAAGATGATCTCTGACTCTCCTGACCACCTCAACGGTCTGAGCAATTATTTTCGGACCGAGCATCTGCCTCTCTCCGACATCGTCCCATACTAGCGGGGATCGACACTTCCTACCACACAGTGCCTCGAACGGTGCCATCTGGATACTCGCTTAGAAATTGTTGTTGTATGAGAACTCTACCAGGTGCAGGTGATCTTCCCACGAACCACCGAAGTCGAGTGTATAAGATCTCAACATGTCTTCCATGGTCTGTATGGTACGCTCTGACTGACCATCTGTCTGTGGGTGATACGCTGAGCTGAACTGGAGACGAGTCCCCAAACTATCTTGCAGGCTACGCCAAAAGTGCAACATAAATCTGGAATCTCTGTCCGAGGTGATACTGACTGGTACACCGTGCAATCTGATAACCTGCCGGAGATACATCTCCGCTAGCTGAGCCATCGACTGACCAACTCTGAACGGGAGAAAGTGAGCCACCTTCGTGAGCCTGTCTATGACAACCCAAATAGTGTCTCTGCCAGCCGGGGATCTAGGCAATCCAGTCACAAAATCCATGGTTATATGCTCCCATTTTCACTCTGGAATTGGCAAGGGCTGAAGTAGTCCAGCTGGCCTCTGATGTTCAGCTTTAACTTGTTGGCAAACCAAACATCGAGAGACAAACCAGGCTATCTCCCTCTTCATGCCATTCCACCAAAAGTGCTGACGGATATCACGGTACATCTTCGTACCGCTGAGATGGATGGAATATTGAGAACTGTGAGCTTCTGCCATGATCTCCTGTCTGATATCTCCACCGGGTACACAAAGACGTCTCTCATGCCTAAGTGTACCATCTTTATGGATACATAACTCTGGTCTTTGTCCTGCCTCACACTCTGCTCTGAGTCGCTGAAGCTTGGAATCTGCTGACTGCGCCATCCGGATCCTCTCAACTATAGTGGACTGAACTTGCATGCTGGCCATCAATGCCACACTGGAAGGGAGGACAACTTCTATACCCATCTTCTGAAGATCGTCTAACAGCTCTGGTTGCGCTGTTAGGAAATAAACTCCGGCCCTCCTGCTCAATGTATCCGCAACAACGTTGGCCTTTCCAGGATGATACTGCAGGTTGACATCATAATCCACAAGTAGCTCCAGCTACCTCCTCTGACGCATGTTGAGATCCTTCTGGGTGAACACATACTTCAGACTCTTTTGGTCGGTGAAAATCTCCACCCTATCTCCATACAAGTAGTGCCTCCAGAGTTTAAGTGCAAACACTACTGCTGCCAGCTCCAAGTCATAGGTTTGGTAATTCCTCTCATGATCACGAAGTTGTCGTGATGCATACGCTATTACCTTCCCATGCTGCATCAGAACACATCCTAAACCTCTGTCCGAAGCATCATAATATACTGAGAATCTTCCGATTCAATCTGGAAGCGTGAGAATAGGAGCCGTCATCAAGCCTCGCTTCAACCTCTCAAAAGAATCCTGGCACTCGACTGTCCAAGCAAACTGCACATCCTTACGGGTCAACTGGGTCAATGGCGCTGAAATTCGAGCAAAGTCTGAAACAAATCGCCGGTAGTAGCCGGCCAAGCCAAGAAAATTGCAAATTTCTGCCACTGTGCTAGGTACCGGCCACGTTTCAATGGCCACGATATTCTGGGGATCTACCTCCACTCCTTCTTTAGTGATGATATGACCCAAGTACGAAATGCGATCGAGCCAGAACTCATATTTACTGAACTTGGCATACAACTGGTGCTCTCTGAGAATCTGAAGAACCACACGGAGATGCTGCTCATGCTCTGCCTCACTCTTGCTGTAGACCAGGATGTCGTCTAGGAACACAATTACGAACTGATCCAAATAAGGCATAAAGATACGATTCATGAGGTCCATGAATACTGTCGGCACATTGGTTGCTCCAAATAGCATCACAAGAAACTTCCAATGCCCTTATCTCGATCTAAAAGCTGTCTTCGAGATGTTCTGCTCTCTGACTCTGATCCGATGGTATCCTGACCGCAAGTCGATCTTCGAGAATACTGCTGCCCCCTTGAGTTGATCAAATAAGTCATCTATCCTCGGGAGAGGTTATCTGTTCTTGATTGTCACTGAGTTCAAGGTACGATAATCTATACATAATCTGGACGTACCATCCTTCTTTTTCACAAGAAACATCGGGGCTCCCCAAGGCGATCCACTAGCACGAATGAATCCCTTGGTTCTGAGTTCTTCAATCATTTTGTACAATATCTCTAGCTCTGACGGTGCCATCCTGTAGACTCTCTCTGACACTGGGGCTGTCCCGGGAATCAAGTCGATGGTAAACTCGATCTCTCGCTCTGGCAGCATCCCTGGAAGCTCTTCTGGGAAAACATCTGGAAACTCTTCGACTATCCGAGGTAACTGTACTACTGCTACTGCCATCCGCAATACTGGAGGAGAATGTTCAACTTCGCCTCGGGAGAAGGAAAACTTCGGCTCGCCTGGAATGCTAAAAACAACCCTGCCAATGTGGCAGTCTATCCTAGCATAATGGTCCCTCAACCAATCCATCCCTAAGACCACATCATAATCGGCCATCGAAAACTCTATCAATCTAGCGGGAAACTCTCTACCGCTAACTACGATCTGACACGAGAAAAAACCCTATCTACTCCCACAAGTCCATTACCAGTAAGTATATTGAGCCTTACTGATAATGACTCGGGCTCCAGTCCTATCCGTGTCGCAAATCGTGCAGACATAAATGAATATGAGGCACCAAAATCAAATAATACTGAAGCTGGAAAGGTGTTGACGAGAATAGTACCTGCCACTACCTCACCTAGTGCTATTCCTTCTTCTCCCATGGTCAAAGCCAGCACTTGACCATGTCCTCTGGGGGCGGGTCCCCTCTGCTGAAAATTTCTCTGCCTGCTCTGGATCAGGGCTTGGGCTTGGGCATACTGCTGCGGTCTCTGCTGCTGGAATGCCTGGGCCTGCGTCGGCAATGGCCTCGAGAACGGGTACGCCAGCTGCTGCTGCTGCTGGACTGGTGCTGGTCCTCTAACTGAAGGACTAGAGAAGGCCGATGAACTCCCCCTTTTTGGGCAGTTCCCAACCCTGTGGTCCGGGGCACCACAAACCAAGTACAAACCCTATGCTCTGCGATACTCTGATACCACATGCCCTGGCTTCCCGCAGTGTGAACATCCCACTGTGGAAGACTGCTTCTGCTTCTGCTGCTGAGGGTGCGTCGGGGTGGAATGCTGAACCGACGTCACTGAGGCCGCCCGCCTCGAAGCTCCAATGGTCAAAGCCCTGGCTGTCGGGACTGGTGCGGATGACTGATTCATCTGGCCATGAGATCGCTTCCGACCTTCGGTCCTATCCACAATCCTCTGGGAGGTATACTCATGCCTGCGGGCTGCTCTCAACACTGCATCAAAAGTCTGATGCTCAAACTGCTCCACCGCCAATAAAATCTCTAGGTGGAGCCCCTGCTGGAACCGCTGGGCTCTATCGAACTCGGTCGCCACCAAGGTGGGAGCAAACCGACTAAGCCTGGAGAACTCGACTGCATATCCATCGACCGTCCTGCCCATCTGCTTCAGATTGGTAAACCTCATCTGTAGATCATACCGAGCTACAGCATCAAAATACTTGGTTTGGAATCTCTTCCTGAATATTGCCCATGAAATAGGGGCCACTAATCTATCGACCTGTGCTGCCCACCAGCTGCGGGCAAGATCTAGTAACTGCAGGCGCACTACGGCCACCTTCTCGTTCTCTGGAGTCCTGGCTGCTTCTAGAATCACCTCTGTGTCCTGAAGCCATGCATCTGTAGCGATCGCATCTTCACTGCTGTCGAAGAAGGGAGGGTTCAAGCGCTTGAAGCTGTTGGCCGCGCTATTATCCTGATGACCTCCTCTGGTCAAAGCATCTGCCACCGCCTGGTGCAAGGCATCTCCGCGACGATCCTGGAAAGCTAATAGGGCCCTGATGAGACCCACCAAAGTGCCATCATCAGGCTCTGCAGGCTAGACGGGCTGAATTGGTGGTTCTCCTCCGGTAGGCACGACTTTGGAGGCTACTCCTGAATGCTGGGCTTGATCTCCAGGTTGCAGCTGGTCTACAGGAGGTGCTCCACCTTGCTGATCGATAGGTCCAGTAACAATGTCGCTGAAGAAGACGACATAGGAAACAATAAGGAAGGACCATGACAGATCAACGATACAAGCATGTGATCAGGTCAAGATTCTCAGGGATTTGAAGATACGAGCAGAGATCAAGGACGAATACTGATTGAGACATCTATTCGGTAAACCCTCACATATCTTGATTTACAAGACCTGTATGGCCACCACTAAAACCATGTAACGCCCCAGAACCAGAACACTGGAGAGCGGGGGCGTACATAGCCAACTACGTATATTGAAGTGCAACCCACCTCGCTATACGGTCACGGCTATCTAGATACATGAGGGTTTAACTACAAGCCAACAATCTCCTATGGTCATGAACAAGCCTATTGTCTCAATCTCAAGCAAGCAATAATAGTTACAAGATGTCAGAGCACCAAATATATAATAGCAAGGCGTCCCATATATTACATATTGGATGATCATGAAGCTAGTCGTTACAAAATGTCAGGACTAGCAAGAGTTTAGTCATACATGATCAACCCTAGGATCTGTCAATCATGTTACAGCCCGTAGGCAGACAGTAAATAAAGGTGCAATACGAGCTAACACGTGCTCGTCGGCTAAACGCCTCAAAAGAATAATTTTACAATAAAGTGGGAGGACAGAAGGAAGCCCACTCGTTGCCAGGGTTACGCCTGGTGGTCACCATCTGGCAGGAAGACAGGTGGATCCTCTGGTGCTGCTCCGATATCTGGCCACACAAAACCAGCTGGGTCAGACCCAGAAAGAGCAAGTGCCACAAAGGAGGCTTCACTTAGGAACTAAAACCAGTATATCACAATAGAATATTAAGGATAAATAATAAATAAAGAACTGATAATAATAGAGATAACAACAGTAAATTGAGTACGAAGAAACCATTCAAGTAGTCAGGTCACAACCCTTAAACCAAACAAGGATCGGAGTTGCAGCCCTTCACCTGAATAGAAACCCGTCTCAAATACTATTAGTACAGTAAAGACAATAAACGAAGAGAGGACACAGAACTGCTCCGGGAGCCAGGTTACAACCCTTAAACCAAACAAGGATCGGGGTTGTAACCCTTCGCCTGAACATAACTGGACCCCTGATCTCTATTGCTAAGGCCAGCATAATTAATCATGGTATTAAGGTAAGGTAAAACATGACGAACATGGCATGGGGTTGTAATAAGACAAAAAATGAAGAGATGACACAGAACTGCTCCGGGAGCCAGGTTACAACCCTTAAACCAAACAAGGACCGGGGTCGTAACCCTTCGCCTGAACAGAACTGGACCCCCGATCGTTATTGTTAAGGCAAGCATCAATAATCATGTCATGTCACAATCTTGCACAGGATCAGGATAAGACTAAGCGGGAATAAACTCCATCCAATCAATCACGGCCAATCAAGAGTACGGCTTGATACTTTTTAACTAACTAGGGTTATCATAGGCCTAGTTACTAGCAAGATGCAATAAGATTATCCCAACAGCCACAAGCCCTGCAGACCATCCAGGTTATCCGGGTCGAATATCCGTTTATGAAGAATGTAACACGTGACCGTGTGCTGAAAATGTGCCCTACTCGTCGGTATACTACAAGTCCACTTGAGCACCCAGATAACGGGATTGCCTGTAGCTTGGAAATCTCTTCATGACTACTGGATTATTCTACTTATTAGCCTTAGTTGAATTCAGTAGGTACCCCTGACCGTGGTACTCAGGGATCTCCATCCTAGACATGATGCAAGACAGTACCAGTTTATTTGTACAAACACAATCGCCCACGGTGTCCAGATCTTTCATACTTGTTATGTCAGGCTAGCTGTCGTAACAGCATGTCGAGATATATCATGTCAGTTTACTTGTCAATAGTGTGCCACTATCGTATTCTATTCTTACATTATCATGAATGAGAGAAACTTGCATAAAATAACTAGTGACATATTTTTGATGCCAAGGAAAAGATCTACAACTTTCACGTTGGGAGTTGGGAGAAATTCGAGCCACAATTCGGTCAATTAGTACATATAACAGTTAGAAATAGCCAAAATAGGCATTATGCGGCCTATTCTGCAACACCATATGCGGCCAACTGCGACATGCGGCTTATGCGGCCCAACTGCGACACCATATGCGGCCAACTGCGACATGCGGCTCATTCGCGACATCATATGCGGCCAACTGCGACATGCGGCTTATGCGGCTCATTCGTGACATCATACGCGGCCAACTGCGACATGCGGCTTATGCGGCTCATTCGCGATATCATATGCGGCCAACTGCGACATACGGCTTATGCGGCTCAACTGCGACATCATATGTAGCAACTGCGACATGTGCCTTATGCGGCTCAACTGCGACATCATATGCGGCTAACTGCGACATGTGCCTTATACGGCTCAACTGCGACATCATATGCGGCCAACTGCGACATGTGCCTTATGCGGCTCAACTGCGACATCATATGCGGCCAACTGCGACATGCTGACAGAAGAACATAGAAATGACCAAAAATGCTTTTGGCCATAACTTCCTCATCTGAAGTCGAAATCAAGCGAAACAAAAGCCAAAATCGCATGAAATTGAATTCTCTACAACATAGAACCAATAGTTTTCGAAAATAACCAAGTTTTAGAGATCAAAACTAAGAAAACCAAAAAGTTACAAACTTAGATCTACAAGAACCCATCCATCAAATCCAAAAATGTTAAGTTCTAAAGAGGCTTAGAATCAAGTAAGGAAGAGAATGGAACAAAAAAACTTGAGATCCATCATGAAGCAAGTTTGCACTTGCCTAGCTCTCTTTCCTGGTAGGTGGAAGAGTAATGGTGGAGAAGAAGAAGTGAAGGAGAAGAATAAATAAAGAGAGAGAGAGTTAGGTAGAAATATAAATGAGGGTGGTGGTGGTAGGTGGGGGTTCGGTCCACCTAAAATCAAGTCAAGCCGAACCAGCAACAAGTTGAACTGAACCAAGAGGAATGCCAAATAACCATATAGGGAAATACACAATACGAGTCAAGAATACATACACGTATACTATGATACGTAATACGAACCACATGCATTACACTCCCTCATCAGAGCATGTGCACATACCACAAGGAAATCTGGCAATTGGCTGACAGAAGCACAACGAAAGCTCTCGTCAGTTTACCTGTAGGCTACTACACATTTGAAAAGTAAATCTCAACAACAAATGATTCAGCACCTTGCATCTATAGCTTCGAGTAATCTAGTTTGGTACAGCTTCGACGCTCTAGCCAAGCACCTCCTCCTCGGCAGCGGTTCACACCCGCCCAACATCAGCTTCTTGCCCAAATGCCAATCGTTCTTATAATAGTCCCCGATGTCGTAGCCCATGTACTCCTCGAGCTCCTTGTCACGACCCGCACCCGGTTTTTGGACGCGGGCTCGTGAGCAAGCCAGCTACGTATCGAGCGGACTCCAGCCCGACTCGAGTACGTATAGGCTGTCCAGCATAGGGTATCATGTCTAATCTAAACTATATCTCAATCCACAAGAATCATGTAAAACAAGAATGAACAAGTATGGGTCGTGGTCTGCAGCCCACTAGCATATATGTCCGATTAGACTCTAAGAATGATATGAGTTTATAAAGCTAAGCTGATAAGCAGGATATATCATGAAAGTACGAGAAAGATAGTAAATCAATAACACTAACAAAGTACCTGAATCATGCGATTAAAGTCAACTACCACATGCTCAGCTAACTAACTCCGTGTAATCAGCTACCTGAAGAGATCATCAGGTCCTCAGAGGACTAACAAGATAAATAATATACAAGCCAACATGTAACAGTACAAATATATAAAGAAGTTAGGAACAATCAAGGATATCCAACGAGACAAAATGAACTAAGACACAAGATCTAAACACAAGGAACCTAAGACACTGGCATCCCATACTAGAAATGGCTAATAGGTCAAGACTATAGACTGCAGTCAAGGCAAGCACTCACAATCTGCAGTGTCTCAATCGCAGTCAAGGCAAGCACTCATAACCAAGACGGTAGCCAATCCTAGTATATAAAAATCCTATAGACCGTAGTCAAGGTAAGTACTCACAATCTATAGAATGTCAAAGTCAAGTCCTACTCAAGTCATGTCAAGTCAAGTCAAGTTATAATCAAGTCGAGGGAATCGTGGTATAGGACTAGACGACTCTATCAAGGAATACATATGAAACTAACACAGTGTAACAGATAGAAATATCATAACAGAAAGGAACAAGAATGTACATATAACTAGAAACATGTAAAGTAAAACTATAACAGGATGAGTCTACTAGACATGGAATAAAGCAATCACGAATGTAAGAAAAAGAATAGCAGTGAGATAATGAACATGCATATAAATTATATTGTACAAGCTGGCAAGGTATACTTGTCTGGGGTTTACACGAAAAACCAACAATGTATCGCCAATCAACAAGTCAGAAAGTCCAAGTCATCACAACTGTCTCCGAAAGCTGAAATAAACATTACCAATGTTCTCAGAATAGTCAAATTAGCAAGGATTGCCTATCCTTAAGTCCAATTCTGGACACAGGAGCAAAACGGTAATTTCAAACAAAAATGATGTCCGCCGTTGGACCCGCTTTGCACTGAAAAGCATGCCAGAGTCAATGGTCTCTAATGTCGTCAAACTATATGCCAACAGATCCGATTTCTCGATACGAACCCAACCATATGTCCAGAGTTAAATTTCGGCGGACCGTGCACAAAATCGCCCGTTGAATCGGACCGTAGGGCCCGCAAAACGGCGGTCCAATCAACTGTCTCAGAATCAGACCAAACTTGGCATACAGGACCAAAAAAATGATACGGTCCTGTTGGCATAAGTTTCGTCTCGATCTGACGAACGTGCATAAAGTAAATTTGCAAAGGGGCCGATACGGTAAATTTCGACGGATACGCATCAAATTCGTCGCGCACACGCGACCAATTTGAATTCCGTCAAAGTCCACACGACCACGAAGCCGTTATACACCTTTCGATGCTTACGGTGCGCGACCACGTCGTCCGGATTGGCGGGACGTACGTCGTATCGGGAAGATTTTTAATTTTTAATTTACAAAAACTAAGTTTTTTCTGGATTTTTGAAATAAAATAACTTCGTATATAATCAAGGAAATCAGGATCTATAAGATAGGTTTTAATCTGGTATATGTTGTCTATGACTTCCTTCAGATGGTTTTCTGAAATTCCTATCTCTCGGTTCGCAATCCGTCTTCCAAATCAGGGGTCTGCAACAGTTTTCTAATTGTTTACGGACATGTTTTTTGCCATGTTTGAATCGATTTATCGAGCAACCTAGGTCTTTATCCTACAAACTATTTAAAGGAATTCAAAGTCGTATAGGTTGTCAGTATACCTGCATAATTGGTTCAAAAATCGATGGAACATGGAGGGAGAAAGCTGACCACGAAGTTGGCCCTGCAGGCTGTACTGCCGCTGCGGCTGTTCTGTTCGCTGTGGCGTGCTGCGGCCGTCCGGCCTGCCGCCGGCGACTGCCTCGCGACGACGCGAGGCCGGGGGTGGTCGCCCAGTGGCTGAGGTCGTCTGGGGAGGCGGCGCCTAGGGCTTTAGGTTTGTGGTGGTTCATCTCTCGATCTTTTATATACATACGTTCTGTTACAAACAGAACGGGGGGTCAGTTACTCATCGGTTTTGCGTATGGGGGTTGTTGGGTCCTGGGTTTGGCCGGGTCGGGCTCGGCTGAGCCCGGCTTGCTGCTGTGGTCTCTTTTTTGATGGGTTTGGGGTGCTGCTTCGGTTGGGGAGAGTTGGTGTGGGAAAGCTACTGCTTCTTTTACCTATTCCGTATTTATATTTCTTATTAACATATAATATCCTCATATATATATATATATATATATATATATATATATATATATATATATATATATGTATAATAGATAAAGATATTTTTATGAAACTATTTAGAATTTGTGTGTGAATATATATATATATATATATATATATATATATATATATATATATATATATATATATATATATATATATATATATATATATATATATATATATATATAATATATATATATATGTATATATATATATATATATATATATATATATATATATATATATATATTATAAATATGTGCATATATAATAAATACATCGTGTACTCTTAAAATCTCCTAAAGGTGACAAGTGGTTATAACATACAAATTTATTTTATTTACTAGAATCATAAATAACACCTTATACGTGTATAAAGCCATATATATACACCATATATATACACTTCTGTATTCCCTAGTATTCTGGCATATTAAATTAGGAAATTCTAACAATATATTTAGCAATGATACTATAGTTCCAAAATAAAGCATCCAAACAATATTAATAATACTGATATTATATAGATAACAATTATTTTAGGAAAATAATCATTTGACCATTTGTAATAGAATGCGAAATACACAGTCAAAATATATATCGACTTGGACGTCTATGGACGCACTACCCTACTACATGGGCTTGGGCTTGGTTCGGCCTAGTTCGAACTAACTTGGTTCAACTGGGTTCTTGTAAAGTCAATAAATCTAATAATAACTAATTAAACTTATTTATAATGGTCATGTCACAACTTAGCCTGGTTTTCCTAGTTAGGACATACTGATGGACAGGTCTTCCCTTCTAGGGCTAATACACTAGTCAAAGTACGCCAATGCACTATCCGTGCCACGATTCCTAGTCGCCTTGTACTCCAATCTCAACTATGGCTACAGTCATCTACCGTAATAATTAACTAATTAATTATTTATAAAATTCTAACAATCACCATTTAAAACAAATAAATAATAAAAAAATTCAAAAATTTCCGGGAAGGGAAGCTACAAATCTACCCACCTTAAAAATAATTTCGTCCTCGAAATTCTAATTCATGACTATTCCGTAAAATTCAAAGTCTACTATTATCTTAATATCCTCAAATTTAATCTCTCAAAATATTTTATAACCTCCTCTAGTCATTTTATAACTCCGGTCACACTACTCCTCAAAACACGGTCACTAAAAATCTTATAATCTTCTAACTACTGGCTAACAGTCCTTCCAACAAATATCTAGGACATATGGCATCTATAATCCCTCCTATCTATAAACAACCAGTATTCAATAGTCATACAATATATAATATAATTTAAGGATTTCTGATGGATTCTAGACAGTACGATCGTTCGTCACCTCGAAATAAAGGGGACGAGAATTAATGGTACGGAAAGCAAGGAAGTATAATCGAGAGCAAATATGGAGTTTTCAAGGACGTAGAGAAATTTCTAGGAGAATTTTCAAGGCAGAGTGGATTGAGATTTCTAAGGGTTTAGTCAAATTCGCAGGCTTGTATCAGTACAGTTACGTAACCGATACGATATGCTCTGACCTGCATGGGCTACCACACTCCTTCCTCATCAGCACACAAGCGTGCCCGACCGTACCGTAAGTCTTGTTCGTTCCGTAAGTCTTGTTCGTGCCCCCGTCTCCCCGTTAACACCACCACGCCAAATCACAGTGCCACCACCGACGACCGCTAGCCACCACCAATACCTTCCATCGACCACCATCACAACCAAACCACACCAGTACCGAGTAAAAGAGGAAGAGAACTTACCTAACCTAAATCCGCAACTCCACCGGCCTCGCCGTCCACCGCCTCCGACGAGCCTCTCCAAGCTTCCGCGAGCCCCCCTTCCGCAGTAGAGCCGACGACCCTGCCGTCCACGCCGCTGCCAGTGGTGAGGACTCCCCTCTCTTCTCCACGCCGCCATCCAGAGCCCGCGCTCGCCCAGATGCACCGGCGACGTTGACAGAACCCCCAGCCAGATCCGATCCTGTCAGCCGACGCCGCCCTCTGGCGCGCTCCACCCGGCACTGCCCTTCGGTATTTCTTCGAGCTCCCGCCTTGCCACCAGCGCCTTCTCCCGCCGCGCCGCCTTGGCTCCGCTGTGAGCCGTGGCCAAGCCAGCTGTTACCCAGGTGACCCCCCTTTTCTTCTTTCTCATTTCTCTCTGTGATTTCAATTGGGATAGGGAATAAATGAGAACATCTATGAACGGCCTCCCCATCTCCTCCTCCCTTTCTAACTAGGTTTAGGATTTTGGATCTAGGATTAGGGTTTTGGAGTTGAGGGAAAGAAAGGAGAAGAAGAGGAGGAGAGGAGAGTGTTAACTTGCTGAACAAGAGTTAGGGTTTTGGAGTTGGGGGAGAGGAGGGAGAAGAAAGGAGGAGAAGGAGAAGACCAGAAAGGTTTTGGGGGAGAGGCGAGTTTTTGTTGAAGCGCGGGCTATAGTAAGGATTTTGCCAACAATTAAACTTAAAAAATATTACAAGTTTGCCACCGCTCTAAAATATTAATAACGCTTTGTTTTATAAACGTTATAAAAAGCCCAGAATTAGTCCAAACCGTCATATAAAAAAGGTATTTCGAACTTTGATAACGCTTAGGTATCAGGTGTCATCAATACGTCTTATCGAGCGTTATTAATAGGCCTTTTTGTTGTAGTGCATGGAGACCCAACCCCTTTGTAGTGTGGCATACAACTCTCTATTTTTCAGCATTAGGCTACCTGCCTATATGCGATGCTACGCCGCTATGACATGGCCCAAAGCCGAGACTTTACCCTGTCACGTTACCTCATGGGGGTGTCAACCCACTGTAGCATGGAGTGCTACGCTCCTTTGTAGTGCTGAGCTACCTGTGCTTCATGTCAAGCACATTGGACATCCTCGATGCCCGAGAACTCATTAAGGCTAATAGCCAACCTCTCACAGGACAAGTTCTATTACAAGAACTATTAGTAGACTACAGTGGATGGATAATATCCCAACAATATCCCGAAGGACTAACCACTGTACTAGATATTCTCCCACTTAGTAGTCTTTCCTTGAACCAAAAGATAGGTGCCTAGTAGATTTTTCTTTGAACTAATAGCATAAAATTTAATGGTAAGATTGTACAAACATAATATCAGATTTCCTTCAAGCCTATTTTCTTTGTTGTATCCTTGATCAGCTGGCGCTTGAGGCCCTTTGTGAACGGATCCGCCAGATTCTTCTGACTCTGAATATCAACCACTGCAATAATGCCTCCTTTGATGCGATCATTCTATGCCCTGTGCCGTAGCCGCACAGTCCTCTTCTTGCCATTGAAGAGATCATTCAATGCCACTGTTGTAGCTGCCTGGTTGTCGCAATATACCGAAACGGCAAAAATTTGTGTATAAACCACAAGAAGACCAAACATGAGCTCCCGAAGCCATTCTACTTCATCTGTTGCAGCAAACGGTGCATAAAACTCAGACTCCATAGAAGAGTGAGAGAGCATGGTCTGTTTTTTCGACTTCCACGATTGTCACGACCCGCATCCACTGTGAGGGTACGAGCACGTAACAACGCCCAGCCTACGCCGCAGTGTCGGCGGTAGAACACTGTTCTAGGTCACTATCTAACCAACAAATCATGCAATTATAAAATGTACTTGTCAAAATCTCAACTCCGAACGGAGGGCAAGTATAGATATAATGTAGTCTCAATCACAGTCTAAGCACAATATGATAACACAAAAGATAATAACTAAGACTAAATACAACAATAAAACTAACTACTAAAATAACATAATCTCCAACAATCTCAAAACATCATATCTCAATTTATTTACAACTCAAGTTCTAAAACATGAAAACTAAAACAAGACAACTAGCTAATCTCCCGATCACTCCTGAGTGTCGGGGCCATAGGTAGCTAAGCAATCTCCTGGTCCATAATACGTAGGGCATGTGTCCTCAGGGCAATCATCTGTAAAATTTCAACAGGTCCAGTCAGGACAGGAACGAATACAACTCATCAAGAAAACCCAAGTAATGATAGAGAACTATAAAGCAGTTATAGGCAGTTTTATTGATGAACATGGCAGTTTATATACAGGTGATGGTATAGAGAAACAGATAAGATACAAGAAAAGTAAGTAACTAAAACAAGAGCAGAATCATGGCAATGAAGACTGTAAAATAAATCTAGCTGAACTAGAGTAACATGATAAGTCCAGACAGTAAATGTAAAACAAGTGTAATCCTATGTAAATCCAGTACGGGACGAATCTAATACAAGATGAATCCAGTACAAGACGATTCTAGTCAGTGATCAAGAATCCAGGTGAGACCAGCTATACTCTAACAGTGTGTTTTAAAATACTGAGATCGACATGTAAACGGCTGTAGATATCAGGCACATCTCTCACTGATCAGGCGAGAGATAGCTATACTTCCAGTAGATTCCATTAAGGAGATTCCAGATTTGGGGTATATCTACATGCCTTACTCAATATTTTCCCGCCCCACAATACAAGTGAATCCAGTACAAGACACGAGAATTGAGAGAGTCCAGCCAAACACGATACTAGTAATAATTCCAGTGATTCCAGTAATAGAGGCCATACAATATAGTAAGTGTGTCGCATACATAAATCCAGAATATCCATACGTGTGGTATCAGAGAATCACATAAAACTAAATAGAACTGAAGTACAATAACTGGCAAATAAATGAGAGAACTATCAGAGAATGTACTCGCCTGCTACTCTAAAAAGAGTAGTGTAATATCAGATGTCTGCACCGGAGTCACAATATCCTAAATAGAGCAGTACAGGTTATAATGTGTTTAAGATAGGGTAAATGAATGATACAATGCAAACTACATGATTTCTAGGCCAATCTAGATCAAAGTCAAACTTGGGTCAACCATAGTCAATTTCACTAGTCAAACTAGGTCAACTAGGCCAATCCTAGTCCAATCAAGTCTCACTAGGCCTAACCAAGTCTAGACTAGCATCCAAGCACAATCACAAGGTTACAAGGCAACACATATTCATATATATGCATATACCATATATATATATATATATATATATATATATATATATATATATATATATATATATATATATATATATATATATATATATATATATATACATAGGCTAAGGTATTTATACATCATCATTCATTCATGCATATATATATTCATTCATACATTCATATATGCATACATACATACATACATACATTCATATATACATATATATTTAGCATACTTGCATTCTACATTATATAATATATAGTGTATAGAGAGAGTGAGGGAATAGGGAGTGTATGTGTCAAGTATGGCAATATACATGATGTGTGTGTGGGTATAGGTTAATGGTGACTATGGCATGCATTCATCTCATTACCCACATTACCTAACATATTGACAAGTATACACATGTTTAGATGAAATCCCCATTTAAGACTACATACATGCCTACACTATACATTGCATAGATAACTTGAAGGTTACATGTCTAGCATACTTGCATCACCACAACAACCTACATCAAACATGTTTGCCCTTCACATATATACATAACTATTCAACCTTATCAACCAACCTCAGATATTAACATTCAAAACCCAACATCTCAGGATAATTCAATAACCCAAACTCTAAAAACACAACATGCAACCCATATACTCATGCCAAGCCAAAACAAGGCTGCCAACCTCACTAAACTAACTCACTCACAATATCTCTATCATTAACCCTCATTCCAAATTGACACCATCTCAACCCTTCTATGATACCAATACTAAACATATACATGACACTAAGATACATGTGCCAACAGCTAACCCAAATCCTGCCTACAACAGACTCTCCCCTTTTCTGAAAACTAACTCTAATTGCCTCTCACTCACTGAGCTAAATGGCCTATGGCCAAGTGTCCAGACCAGTGTCAAGTGGCCAAATGGCCCTGACCTGCTGTTGTAAACCCTCCAAATATTTTTTAATTATTTTAGTGTTTTAAAAATATTGGAGCGACATAGGAGAGCGACAGCTATTGGGTCCCGAGTTGGTCTTGAGCACAGTGGAGACAGTGAAGAAAATTCAAGGCCACCTGCGAGCAGCGCAGGATCGTCAAAAGCAGTGGGCAGATAATCGTTGTCGACCCTTAGAGTTCAAAGAGGGTGACCATGTGTTCTTGAAGATATCCCCCACTAGAGGCACAATTCGATTCGGAGGACGTGGCAAGTTGAGTCCAAGGTACATCGGGCCTTTCGATGTCTTGGAACGTGTTGGAGAGGTTGCCTATAGATTGGCCTTGCCACCGTCGCTAGAGGGAGTGCATGACGTATTTCATGTATCTCAGTTGAGGAGGTACGTGGCAGACAGCAATCATGTGCTTGATCACTCCGAGATCACAGTTGGACCGAGTTTGTCGTACGATGAGCAACCAGTAGGTATCCTCGATCGCCGAGTGAAGGTGTTGCGGAATCAATCTATTCCATTGGTTCGCGTGGCATGGAAGCATCACTCGCCAGGGGAGTCTACTTGGGAGCGCGAGGACGACATCCAAAACCGCTACCCGCAGTTGTTCGAAGACGAAGGTATGTCTTGCATTTATATTTTCATGCATTGCATTTGATCCCCCGACCTTAGTTTAATTTCGAGGACGAAATTTTCTTTAAGTTGGGTAGGATGTAAACCCCCAAATATTTTCTAATTATTTTAGTGTTTTAAAAATAATTTTTCGATATTATTTGGAATTTATGTAGTAATTGGTATATTTGTAATTATAGATATATATTATATATATAATTGTGCTCGATATATTTTTTTATTGTTAATAAATATAGCCTACAATTATTACCAATATTTTTGTTACCTAATTAAGAAATTTAGAAATTTTTTTTGTGAATATATATATATATATATATATATATATATATATATATATATATATATATATTAAATATATATATTATATATATATATATATATATATATATATATATATATATATATATATATATATATATATATATATATTGTTAAAAAAAACAAAGCAGTGAGGGCCGAACCCCCACCATAATAGCAGCTAAAGCTGCGGAGTTGGGGGGGGGGGCCGACCCCCACAACACTTTAGATAACATGCAGCTTCAGCTGCATTACTTGAAACCGACCCCACCCCCTAAAGCGTGGGACAGCCACAGCTGCTATTGCTGAAACCGAGCACAACCCGATAAACCGAGCCCTCCCATATTCTAATCCGAATGGGATTAGTAACAACGGCGGGATATATATATAAATCGCTCATCAAACCTAAACCCTAACTCCCTCTCTCCTAATCCAACACCCTCAACCCCAAGGCCGACATCTTCGCGCACACCCCCGACTAGTCGCCATCGTCGGGCAACCAACGCGCAACCACCAGGATCGCCGGGGCGCCGCCCCCCCCAACCGACCCCTGTTCAGGAACTCGACAAACAAGGTACTTTTTCGGCCTTGATTACTTTTCGTACGTTTGATCGTTTTGCGATCCAAAAGATGCTACGTGTAGGCAATGTAACCCTCTTTGAGTCCTTTCAAAGAGAATCAGCTATAACCCTCTGGTTTGACAAGTAACTCGATGCAAAGTCCAGTAAAACTCTGTCGAAAATAGAGTTTGAATCCGGTTTCAAACCACAACTTAGAAGCCAGATTTCGATCTGCGTGTCGAGATTTTTTAGAAACTAATTGAACACGTGTGAAGACAACCAAACCACAACTAAAACGCAACTCATAGATCTATATTTCAATTTTTGGGTGAGAATTAAATTAATGTTGAACTTGTGAGAAAAACTGCTTCAAAAGCATTAAAAATTTAGAACTTTATCCCGATACGGCACGTGCTCCGACAAATCGGGCGACGTGGTCGCGCGCTATACGCATCGAAAGGCGCGTATGGACGTTGCGCACGTGTGGGAATTGACGGAACCCAGTTTCGTCGCGTGTGCGCGACGAAACCAACGCGTATCCGTCGAGATACCCCCGTATCGGCGTTTTGCAAACTTGTCCATAACTTCGTGTACAGTCGTCGAATCGAGACGAAACTTGTGCCAACAGGTCCAGATCAAAATTCTGGTCCTACGTGCTATGTTTGGTTCGATTCTGAGAAGGTCGAACCGGAACCCATTTTTGGTGGGCCCGCGATCCACTCAAACGGGCAATTTTGTGCACAGCTCATCGGAATCCAAAACTGGACATACCATTCAGTTCCTCTCCTCAATCTGTATCCATAGACATATAGTTTGACGACTTTAGAGACCATAGACTTTGGCACGCGTTTCGGTGCAAAGCGGGTCCAACGGCGGATATCGTTTTGACCCGAAATTACGATTTTGCCCCTGTTCCAGAATTTGACTTTTGGACAGGTGTTTCATAGGTATATCTTTTACACCGAGTGTATTTTTTATGTTTGTTTTAGCGTCCGGAGTTGTTTGGATATTGTGACGTTTCTTTGCTGACATTGTGATTTTTTGGGATTGCCACTTGCACCATCAAGCAAGATACCTTGCCACCTTACTCTGTGATTATTATACTTCTTATTTTCAGTTGTTATTTTCAGTATTTTTCTTAATATTTAAACTGTGCGTCCAAGTCACACTTGGGTGCAAGCGACTCTATCGGTCGTTTTTCTCGCTTTATTTATTTTTCTTGCATTGACTTAGTCTAGTGACCACCCATTGATATTGAGATATTGGTATATCTCATACGGCCTTGACACTTGCTTTACCATGTGTTGTGAGTCACATGTAGGGCACGTATCCACGTAGTCGGCTGGCCACCGATACGTATGGAGCGTGCGACGGATAGGAGTAACTGCCAATAGAATTGCGTGCTAGAAGACTTGGCAGTTACTAGAGGTTCATGAGTCATGGATATGACCCTACTAGGCATTGGATGGGGAGAACAGTGTCCTTAACGTATGGGTCCTTATGCACTTTCCTATTACTGATACTGCTGGCCTCTGACATTCGAGGAATGTTATGCTTTGAGGTCCCTGGTATCCTGATGGGGCCATACTTGAGTTACTGCTACTGAGCCAGATACCCATGCGTTGAAGGTCTGTTCTTAACTGCATTTTCACTGTAGAACTGGTAGGCACCCTATTGCATGCATCCCTTTTCTTTCTATTATATTATCACAGTTATATGGCATGGTGTTTTCTTGTATCTTGCTATGTCCTCTGAGGACCTGGTTATCTTTCCAGGATTAGACGACTTTTCGCAGGAGTATGGAGCTGCGCTGGATCCATCTTACATCGATGACGAGGCAGTCACTACTGATTTCTAGTTTATTCTATATTTGAGACATTAGTGGACATTATTTTACATCTCATTTATTTCTATTTTACGGAGGTTGGACTCCGATCTTGTGAGACTATTTTTCATAGCTGTTTGGAGTGAGTATGTTCACCCGGCTATCTTTTGATACTCTTATTTATTTATTTGGACTCTATTATCTTCTGTGTTGAGCTGTGATGAGAATAGATATGTTATTCTGGCCTGTGATTTTTTTATTTACAGCTTATGTACATATATGAGGATTCCACACATTGGAGTATTCTGCGTATATGTGTAGCTGGTATGTTCACGTACTTGGTCCTACGTATTTTGGGACTGGGGCGTTACAGCTGTTGCTACTACAGTAAGCCCATGGCCCTGCTCGAACAGTGGTCAAGCCAAGGCATTCGACCAACCAAAGGGGAAAGGGATCCCCTTCACTGGCTGCACCAAATTCTGATACCACTAACATGCTCTAATCAAGAACTAACATTCAACTAACTAAATATCCTATCTAACATCTCTGATACACTCAAATCACCCACTGTACTCACAAACCAATATAGGACAACTCATAAATCTCAGTTCAAATAGGAAACAGTGCTTGAATATGTGACAGTGAGTGCAATGTGTGTACCTGTGTGTGTGTGTAGAGGGATAGGCTAGGGTGTGAGAGCAGTGAAAATAGGTTGACAGTTCAATTCATCAAACTAGTGTAAACAGGGAATTCTCAGAAAATGTAGGTTTAAGTTAAATCAAATCTCAGGAAATGCATAACAGTTCAATATCAGGAACCATTTCGAATCCCAAAATGCAATTTCAACTCAATTCATCTATAATCCAATTCGAAGATCTAAAATCTAACACAATCAATCACCAATCTTCTAATCAACTAAACATGTCAATTAATACCAAAAATCAGTAAATATAAACCAACATTGCAGTAGAGTAGCTCATGTATAATTGAATTTGACATGGTGATTAAACATGGAGAAAAAAACATGGTTTGAAACTCATTTACATCTCAAGATTTACAAACAGCATAACAGGGCAGTCTCTATATGACTGAACTAAGGGCAAGGCATCAACCATAGTGAATGGACAGTGTGGGACATGTCCATGTGTGTGTGAGGGTGTACTGAGCCAAGAGTGAAGGGGAGGTTGTGTGTACAGTGATATCAAAGTGTGCAATTGATCTCAGTTTAAATTCGAACTCAAGTTCTCTTTCAGTTGAAACAAATATCAGGTCACATATATGTATACATACAAACAATCAAATTGAAAACAAAACTCAAAACCAAATTGAAAATCACACCATGAAACCAAATTTCAGTTTAAAAATCAAAACATTCAAACCCAAAGCTATCTTTGAGTATCAGTAAAAATATAATAGTTTTTTAATCCCAATCCAAATTCGAAAACCATTTCTCAAACACAAATCATGACTCCACATTGCAGTATAGTAGTGTGAGGCAGTGTATGTGTGTATACATGAGTCTAGGGGTCGTATCAGTGTCCAACAAGTGTCCCTAGGCATGTCCAAATGGGTGCCAAAATAGTATCAACAGAGGGTGTAAACCCAGTGTCAGAACAATGTTAAAACCCAAAACTTATTATATAAAATCATTCCAGATATCGTATATATGTAATCACTTCATCATTTGAACATTTATATACAGAAATTAACATATTAAAACTCAGTTTAAACTCTGAACAACCCCTGTACAGGCACAGTATCAGAGTGCATTGTGCTCGACACATACTCAACCAAAATTGAATACACACCCCAATCAAACAACAAAAATTTAAGGTACAGATGTGAGCCACCATGCATACGTGTCAAGGGTGCTAATCGTGTCCACAACCGTGTCCAATATGGACACGAAGTGTCAAATAAAAGAGAAACCTGACAGTGACTGAACTGTCAGTTAAGGCTGTCTCGTGCAGCCATGTCGTGTCCGATTGGACACGACTCAGTGCTCGAGATGAGCCGTGCTCTTGCACAGTGACAGGTGGGGTATAGGGCTAGGTTTTTAGTGGCCTACAACGTGTCTACGTGAACCGTGGTGTCGTGTCGAACCGCGTATCAGTGGCTCGTACGTGCGCGTGTGTGCATGTGGTCGAGACAGTGCGGTCGGGATTTCTCCCAATCCACTCGACGAAACTCGACCAAATTTTATGAGCATCGTGTCAGACACTAGGCAGACGTGTCCGCAAAAAATCAGGCCATGAGAGGCCGTGTCGTGTCCTGTGTCGACCCCGAGCAGCAGGACAGTGTACGGTATCCTCGTGCGTGCGTGTGTGTCCAATTTTGGACACAAAATGTGCACAGAATCGTGCTCAGTAGGACACGAATTTAAAGAACACATATATGGCTACAAATCCATGAAATTAGTTTTCGAAATTACAATGTTTTAATCCATTCAAGCAATTCATCAAACACTTAGCAATACACATAGACACGTATCCGATACGGACACCAAACGGACACAAAATCCACCCAAATTCGAGGTACAGCTAGGGGACTCCTAGATCTAGCCCTAAATGCAAAGAAAACGAATAAAAATACAATTTGTAGGGTTTTACCTATAAGTGCAAAAAGCATGAAAAAGCTCCAAATGGGGGGTGTTCTTCTTGATGGCCAAATGCTCCAAATGAACCCAAAACTGAGATTAACCTCCAGAAATATTAAACATACAGAAATTAGAACCTAATGCAAAAGACTAGGATTAAAAGGAATTAAAATGAATTTATGGGGATTTTTGGAAGGGGAAAAAATACCTTTCTTTTTCTGTGTGTTGAAATAAAATAAAAGAGGCAAGAACCAATCAATAAGTGTTTATTTAGGGTGGAGATCCCTATGTGGCTGGTCACTTAGGGTTTAGTTAGGGTTAGGGTGTCAAATCATGGGCCATGGGCCAAGTCAGAAGTCATTAAGTCCTTAATCACAAGTCCTTTCATTAAAACCACAAACCATGAAATAATTTCACTTAAACTAATCCTCTCATTCTAAAACTAATCTCTAATGACTAAAATGAGTTAACTCAAGCTAGACTAGGGTCACCATGGCTAGGGTTAGCTTCTAGGCTAGTCCACTAGGTCTCAACAAGTCAAGGTCAAACTAGAATTCACCAATTCAATAAATCATCAAATAATTCAAATAAGTCGAAATGACCAAATTACCCCTAGGCTAAAAATGATAATTAAATTATCCTAATGACACGGTTAGGCTCTAGGTCATGCAGTCACTAGGGTTTCACTAGCAGCACATCAAAATCACAAGTCATGACTTATAGCAGTTTTTAAATAGTTTAAAAATTATTAAAAATCACCAAAAATCATAATGTGTAATAATTATCAATAAATATAATTATAATTACAAAATTTCAAATTACCCCATCTGGAAAACTGGGGTTACAATGATATAGTAGCACCACCCATGAAGAAGACATATCCTCATGTGGACCTCTCGCTCTCCTCTCTGAGCACCAACTGGCATCACTGAAGCCTTCTACCACTGCTGGGTAACTAATATAGAATAGTGCAAACATCTGAGTCTCTTGAGGTATCTTATTATCACTTAACCAAGAAAATTGCTCGTCCTCGCTAGATTTCACCTGAATCATCGTCCTCGCTGGAGCGTAATACCGCATGAGCCTGGACTTGCGCTCGTGCAAGGCAAGATAACAGTTCACATAAGATTCTCTCAAATTGATAACATAAGCCAGCAGAAGAAAATAGAGTATACAATAAGATCTCTTTATTAATAATGA